>DWDU01004606.1:0-10619 GCA_018245575.1 Jemadia suekentonmiller | reverse complement strand
GGGCCGTGGGGCCCCGCTCAGGGCGGCAGGAGCCTGGCAAATTGCCCTCTCCTGCGCCCAGTGCGACGTTTACGGAGTCCATACTCCGTCCCTGCTCCAAGGGACGTTATACGTTCCTAACAACTAAAAAATGAGATTGTACTACACTCCTACATCCTACTCCTTCGGCGAAGTACAGGCGTGGAAGTTATGTTCTTTACCGTTATTTTCAATGTATCCTGGTCGTTCAATTATTAATTACGCCTGACATTAACCGATTTTCGAAATAAACGGTCCTAGAATTATTTCACAATCATATTTCTACAAGATGAAATTCCTGACCGCAATCCCAAGGCCTCGCCATGGGCACCGCGCCGAGCGTTCCAAATCAAATCGTACTTTCATTTTCAAACAAACATTCCTTTGTCTTAGGTTCAAGGTCTCGACTCCTTGCTAGATGCTAGCTGCCCACCATGCAATTTGCAACTCTATTCTTTGTGCCATGAGGTCGGGAAAACGTTGTATGTGTCCCAGGTATGAGTCTCGCGACATTTGTGTGGGCGACCAGTTTTTATGATGAGACAAGGATCACGGCTCTGCAGAATGTTGCTAGCTGTAAAAATTATATATGTATTGCGTTTAAATTGTACATTATGGTTGTGATTGTAATTGTACACTATGTCTATGCTTTATTATTTTATACATGTAACGTAACAAACGTAAACGTAACATCACGCATGTAATCCCCGGAGAGGTAGGCAGAGGAATGTAGAACACTCCCACGTTTCCACCAGTTACGTTTACGTCCCATTATGGAATAGGTGGTGAGCCTATTGCCATGCTCCGGGCACTTATCCAGACTCCGAGCCACCACTAGAAATCTAAATTAAAAAAATGTAGTAGAGCCGACCCGGGAATCGAACCCAGTACCTCCCGACCGGTAGGCGCACTTGCAACCATCACGAAAAGGTATTCATTCATAAATTTAACAATCTTTTACGAAATAAACTTGTAAATCAATTAGAAACTTGACGTTCGTTTTTAACGTGTACCAAGTTATGATAACTATTAACTTATTTTCGTTCGCACCATAACAGTAGATAAATTATTAAACTATGTACATATCTGATTTAGGAGTCAGAAGTCTCCAAGACCGGCTGTGTTTATAGAGACTGTTTTATGTAGAAAACGAAAGTCATGCGTGAAATACAGAGTTATCTAGTACTCAGTGCGCTGTGCCTCCCCAGTTAGGCAACCGGTGTTATAGTATAGCAATAAACGCATAAAAATAGTATATGAGCAAGTCCTGCGTCGTTATCTAAGAAAGCGGGGATTTAACGTGTTCGGACTGTCGGATGATAAGTGTTAATCTACCTAAAAATATCCGTGATTCCCAATGCATATTATGTTTTTCGATTACTCAATTAATAATATTTAAATATGAAATTGAAGCGACGACCTCCGGCTTAGCAGTCAAGGTCGTTACTACCGGAATTGCAGGCCAGTCAAATGAAATAAGTTTAATTTAAAATTTGCAATGAAACAGACTTGGTTATAGTGAAACATTTAGGCTTGGAATTGTTTGGTGGATACCCGTTTTTATTACGCCGCAGAAAAGAATATTTCTGACGTTTTGGCGGTCTCGTTTTCGCGGCTGAAAATTGATTTGAAAATATCACGAAATTTGCAAAATGTTAGTTTAAAAAATACACGTAGAAAAGATACATTTTAAAGTCTATTTTCACTTCGCTGTTACCCTATTGATTTCTCGAAAGAATGGTATAAACTTCCGATTCCAGAGAAAAAGGACAAATGGCTTCTATTTATAAATATTATTTGCTATGTTGTTTCACATTTGTATAATACGTTAACTCGTTTCAATATTTTCATTGCAATCTTTCGAAAAGTCAAATCAGCTTCTCGACTAGTACAATGTATATACATATCTACTACAAAATATAGAACAGAAATATGAAGAGTCGTGCTACGAAGGCGTCTTTACAAAACTGACAATTGATTCACGCGACGGTTGCGATACAATGACATTATCGTTCGCGGATATGTCGTGAATACGTATATCTTGCCGTCCGCCTGTTTGTATTGTCGCCGCGGACATGGCACGCTTTCTCGGGAATGTGTGTTATGTAAGCCACCCACACCTACTACCAGCGGGAAGGCCGTTGAATGCTAAGTGTATACACCTCAGAACTTAATATTTTACGAATTACGTCATCTTCGACATAATAGCGCCAACGGCTAATCGATTAGGAACACAGCCATACGATTAACAAAGTCGCAACCGTCGTATCGTGTAACGGTTTTATTGTCAGACGCTTATATTTAAATATAGAATATGTACATTTTTTGTTTCTGAACATCAGTTTCGATAGATTTAGGGGACGCATCCGCGTAAGACGTATAGGAAATTGGAACTATGTTACTGTTGATATGTATCGCGTTTTAGATAATGATGTGCAATATATGACTGCCTAGTTGGTTTGGTGGTTGCGACCGCGAAAGTGAGCCGGGTTCGATCCCTGAATCGTGCAATATTCGATGTTTTTGACTTGGAATTCCTGTTAGTTGTTCGAAGTCTGTATTTGTGCCCGGCGTATGGTAATTGGGTCACCACCTAAACGTATACTAGTGAGGTAAACGTAACTTTTGAAACATGGGAGTGTGCTACACCATTTAGCCCACCTCTTCAGGGATTACTGGCGTGACGTTACCTATACGTAATACACATATGAAAAATTCACATTAGTCATTTTGGCTTCATAAAAAAGACATCGACTGGCAACTGTTAATCAATCACACCTCGGGTAAATCCACACAGCACATCGATAGTATAATCTTATCCAAAAGACATACATACGTCGATGTATGCACTAAAATACGTATTTTCACACGTGAGATGTGATACGTAAGGTGCAGAAACGTAACGTTACGCATGCAATTCACTAAGAGCTAAGCAGAGTGTAGTACATTCCCATGTTGCTACTTGCTAGTTCGCTGTTTTTCGGTGAATAGCTTGATAAATGTTTTATTTATTGTCCTTACAATTTATGGAAATAGAACTCTTTGTTAATATCATATGACAATGTATACATATAAATATCGTATCATAGTTTGGAGGAGCTGATAATTTACAGATAAAATTTTTATTGTGAATATTTCAAGTAAATGAGCACGCGGTTAACCTTTTGGTAGATGACTGCTAGAACATGCGCTTCAAGGACAGAGAAGTAGCTAGATTTTCGAATGCTGTTGTTTGATAGCCGTTCTTGCTTTTCAGTTAACTTAGGAAAAAAACATAAGGAAAATGAATTTATATGTATATTAATTAAAGTATGTAATTTTATTATGAATCATACGTTCAGTAAGGATATATTTGTTGTTATTACAATAGACATTATTATTGATTCTGTATACTGTAACTGGCCGCGTACAACACGACAAATAATTCTCGTAATCTTTCCTGGAAACCTGTATTTACACAAACACTTTGACTTTGATTTCCAAGTATCTCAAGTCAAGCACTTTAAACGCTTCTGAAGGAACCATATATGCGACAGTCAATTTAACATTGTAGTATTAACTCGTAATACGCTTTGGGTTCATTGTAAACGATACAAGCATCATTATCATCATCTTCAACGTCAGGCTCTTCCCGTCCACTGCTGGATACAGGCCTCTTCACTAGCACGCCACTGAATTCGAGCTCCAGCTCACCGTACCCAACCTTTGCCAGCCACTGCGTATAGTGTCACTCCGCTTAGCCTGAGGGCATCTGTAAAAAATAAATAAAAAACGCATATGTTCTTTCTCGACCACAACATGCCCACTCCTTCCGTCTACGCGATGCCACTGATAAACTGCGCTTCGGAAGTGCGCGCAGCGCTGACGCAACAGTAACGCGGCGAGTGCGCGATGCGGATATTAACGCGTGTTGTAACGACGACGCACGCCAATGGTTTATTGGTTGTAGCTACAGTTGAGGCTCGTTCACACGGCGCCAGAGTACTGGACGCCGATTGTCAAGTGCTGTTATGTAAGTGGCCAGTAGAACGAAGAATAGGTCGATGTGACTAATGGTGAAGTAAAATGTAAAGCACGCTTACATGGTGCTAACGATACTGTACGCCAATAGTTAAGTACTGTTACATAAAACTCTATCAAGTATATAGCGCCAATGTAATTCTCAGGTAGTCAGGGATTGTTGAATTATTAGGAGGAAATAATGATTTGGAGTAAAAGACTGCAAATGACGGAAAATGAATGTAAGCGATTCAGGAAACTTTATAATAACTAGTTGCAAAGTTGCGATTGTAGTATACATATAGTAATTGTAGTATTATGGGGTTGTGAGTGATTATTTTCCGTTTCTGCTCCAAATACGTCCAACAAAGCGCGTTATCGCTCCGGTCGCGAGCGCACGCGACGCTGCTACCTAGTATTGTGGACATAGCTACTCGTATTGTCACTGCATTTGACGTCATCGTTTGGTGTTTCTTTTGCTGAAAAATTAGAATAGTTCCCGTCTGGAGTAGGCATTATATTGTAACTGTTTATATACAAAAGGCGGATTAGTTGCTTTTTATCGACCAGTCAAACCTTATAATGTGGTACGTTTAAGTACGAAAAAACAGACAAAGATGATAGGAAAACTCATTAACATGAAAAAATATATCAGTGTTTACTAAAATAAGTACCTACAACTGTATATACTCCTATTGTTTTCTCGATTGGTCTCGTCCTTCGGCTAGATGGGGTGACAATTTGTGAAGGGCTGGATGCGACAAGCCGAGGACTGGGCGAGAGGGCGCTCGTTAGAGGCGTGCTACGCCCAACAGTGGACTGATATAGGCTGATGATTATAATTATATTACTTACATAATATACATATGTACATTATATTATATGGTAGGAAATTTTGCATGCGATTTATCAGGTGAATTGTCAGTCTCAAATTAAAAAAGTACTAATAAATAACAACCCGTAATATCACACATCTGTCTTCTCAAATGGGTAGGTAGAGGACTGGAACGCTCTGTGCTACATCAGTTGCGTTTAGGTCCCATCATGGAATAGGGGTGAGTCTTTGCCGCTCACCGGCCACAGATACTATAGAAAAACCCTTTGTATCATCATCTTTCTCTAACATGCGTTTAACGATTACATGGCACGTTGATATGTAGTAAAAATAAATTACACGTAATAATGCAAATAAATTATTATCACAAGACCAAACAATTCCTTTCCCGTTTAATAGAATACAAAAGCTTTTATGATGGACTTCGAAACAAAACATACATATAGACGTGTATGAGTACAGCGTACAATAAATCATAATGCCATTAGCCGTGGTATGCCACTACGGTGTAAGGTGCGCCATCGCTAGGGCTGTCACTTTGTCACTGCACTGTTTGGTCATACAAAAATAATTCGTTCTTCTTCACATTGTATACAGCGTTTAGCATTCTCGTGACAAGGTCTACGGTAGCTATCATTCCCATATTAATACATCTCTGATCAATTATTAAATAGAAGGTACATTTTATAACTTATGACCTGACCACAGTACTTTAATTCCTATGAATGTGCTACGTAAAGCAGTGGATTAAGATTTAATTTCCTACTCCATAACACACATAACACTAGTAGTAACTTTGAAGGTAAACATCGTGAGGGAACCGAACCTGTCTCGCTCTATTTCTCCATAACGTTTTCCGAGGTGTGTGAATACTGCCGACTTACAATCGACCAGCGTCGTTGTCTATGGTCTTGAATGTGCTCATTACCAAAGGAGGTTAGTGCCCAACAGGGGAATATTAAAATTCGTGATTATGTGTATATATTTCGTTTTACCTTGTATTGCCTTGTTTAAGGTAGCTGAACAGTTGACAACCCTGTTTGTATAACGACACCGAGTGACCGGTCCCTGTCCTGTATACTGTGTAATGGCATTATGATCTGTACTTGCTCGGCTTTGGAAACTGGCTTACACAGTACTTGCCGTTTTATGTATTCCACTATCATTACTAACTGAAAGGTTTCTAATGTTCCAATTTTTTTTTATTTATCCGCAAGATTCAGGAATTTTAACAATCGGTTTATGGACCAAATTCAAGTTCGTTTTCTCTGTGCACTAGTATTACCAAGTAGGTGTTTATTGTTCCACATTCGAATTTCAATTTTATTTCCTAATTCTGTCTAGTCTAATATGACAAATCAATTCGAATTAAATTTCTGACGTTCCTAATTCAAATTTATTTTTTTCCTACGAGATACACAAACATAATGAGCGTCAAAATGATTTCCGCAAGGTTTACGTAAATCTTAGACTTCACTGTGATTGACATGTCATAGGGACCTAACACCGCTATTTCTGCTCATAATTTTGTTGTTGTTTTGATGAATGTTAGAAACATAATGACAAATATCGTTCTCTGTACCTGCTCTTATGTTAATGATAAAAGTCGACAACATCATCCTGCTGTGGATATAATTTAGGTCTTGTTTTTTCCTGGGTTAAAGGAATATTGCGCAGTAGTTGTACTGTGCGCCAAATTCAGTCGGCAGATGTTGGGATTTTGTGCGTGACCAACAGCATGTGTGCGCAATCTTGTCCGGATGGTGTTTCATGGGAAATAATCCCATTACATGTAAAAAACAAACATTACGCCAGCATTTCTTCGAAGGGGTAGGCAGTGGGATGTATGTTATAGGTCCGAGGTGAATAGTGCGTGAGCCACATTACATATACCGGGCACATTACATTGTCGGAGCCGGGGATCGAACCCAATATGTCTCAATCAGCAGTCACGGATGCTACAATTGTACCGACGAAGCAGTCAGTTGTTAATATTTCGTTAATAATATGCGTGACTGATCTGGTACTGACAAAGACTACTTATGTAAATATTAATTGAAGTTACATACATAGGTATGTATGTCTCTCTCTCTCTTTCTCTCTCTCTCTCTGTTATCATAAATTAATACGTTCATGAATAAAAGAATTCATTATACTTAGTTCAATAAATAAAAATTTCATATACATTTATTGTTATATTTCTAATAGTTGAAAAGAAATTTGTTCAAAAGCGTTAAATACTAGTCTTTATTGTATCTAATGTTTTGTTCCTGTCTAATAAAAAGCGAATGCGAAATGCTGAAAAGAGACAAAACATACAATATAGCAGTTATTTGGCGTGTATGACAAGCCCCGTGCGTATCTGTCATCGTTTTATTTTATTACAGTGACACAATTGCACCGGAAGTCATATTGTTTGTTTATGACACGGACTGTGGCTTATCGTTTTTATTTGCTTCGTTGCCATCGATAATCCGATTCGTCTGATCCTGATTTGACCGGGTTTTAACGTCTTATCATAATTGCTCAATCGATGACTTCATATGAACAAAAACATTTTTTTTATTTCGTGCACCTGATAAAGTAATGACAACATTAATATATTTACGGAGCACAAGCAATACTGAAATGGACTTATGTAATCTTATCACAAATTCGTGGTAAAGAAACCCACTTGTTTTTAACAATTAATTAGAACCGACAGAAATCTTTCAAGCGAAATGGATTTTATTCATATTACAACAATATCATGTGGTTAAAGGAAAATTTCTTCATTGATTTTTTATTCGATTTTAATGTTTTAAAAGTACAAAGGAAAATAATGGTGCCTGTTATCATGAGTGAACAGTTATGGTTTTTCCGAAAAATGAATCACCGAAATTTGGAAATACAACATGTTATTGCTTACAATTACCTACGTACGCCTTTTTCTACGCGTATCTTTTCTAATCGCCAGAGAAATACCAGTGTATGGTAGAGTAACTATGTATCGTTCTTGTCTTCAAAATCTTGAAATAATTGATTTAAAGTGAATTATATATCAAATTTGTCATAACAATTCCTTAATATATCATTGCTTCAAAGCAAAATTGGAAAAGTATAAGAGAAAAAATTCTTCCCTGATAAACCCCTTACATATCTGCACTTGCGATGTCACAGATTTTGCATTATGTAACCAGTCCTCATTACAATTGGTACAAGACTAACATTAAGGGCTCCGTAGGTTACATTAATTCTTTAATATGGAATATAGTGTTTCATGTAATATGTGCTAAAACTGACACTCGATAAAAAATTATAGTTTACAGTTGGCCATAAAAGTGTCAAATTTATTATGTTGTCTATTCAACGAGCTTAGTAGACTTTGACCTTGAACCTTTGCTTTCTTTCTGAGTTCATTATTCTCATTCCGACTAATATGTAACAGTGCCGTGATATAAGGATTGATGATAATGATGTATTGATTTCGAAGAACGTAACATCACGCCTGAATCCCCGAAGAGGTAAACACAAAGGAGTGTAGTACAATCTCACATGACAGCAGTTACGTTTACGTTCAAATATGAAATACGAGGTGAGCTTATTGTCATAGATCGACCACAAAAATTACACTCCGAAAATTATGAGAAATTTGAACTACCTACCAAATCTAAGTTAGACGGATCGAATAGTAGCCGACTTGGAATTTGAACCCAGGGCCTGTCGGGAGATACTCAACCAGTCGACGAAATTGTCTTGACTGACTATTTATCGGCATTACTTAGCCTCGATGCGGAATTTCCTTCTTTTCGCCCGAAGACCTCTTATACGTTAATCAGAGAAAAACTTGCTAAATATGATACTAAAGTGGATTTCATTACCCCTATATACACCGAAGCCTGATTAAATGGGATCTCGAGGGACCAATAATCTTGTACCATTTAAAGAGATTTTCACTTATCAATTTTCCAATTAGACAGATTCAAAATTGTAGTTGTATAAATATATTGTACATTATATTATTTCATTATTTAATCATTTAATTTTTTATATGCAAATCAAGTAATTACAGTACTTATGTACGCAGCAAGGTTATTAAGCGATCAATCGTTGGATTTAATTTATAAACGCGGTATAGGAAATTATAAAATAAGCTGAAGTTATGCATTAATGCACGAATGATGTGCATCATTATGTAAGTACACCTTTGTGCGGCGCTACCTTCCCTTCCACAAAGGACACTCCAATAAGAATGAGTGAAGTATTGCCACTACTATCCATGTTACTATCAACATGTGTTTTGTCCTAAACTTCGCATATTCAGGATTGCAGACCTTACAGTGTTAATATTTACAGATTATTGAGTCTACAGATCGTTGATTATAACCGAACTCCGTGTTGGGTACTATTGAGTTATTCTGACTTATATTTTCCAGTAGTGGCTCTGAGTCTGTATATGTGTCCGATGCATGGCAATAGGCTCACCACCTATTCCATTTTGGGACGTAAACGTAACTGGTGAAACGTGGGAGAGTACGAGTAAAATACTTCTCTGCCTACCTATTCGGGGATTATAAGCGTTACATATCATTTATTGTTGATAATAATGAAAACATAGTGAAACGTCGAGTCGAATGCAAAGATGAATTAAAAAAACAATTGAAATGGATAATAATCGTTTATTGATCAATTCATATGTACACATTTTTCAAATTATCCAATTTTAAATTAATAATTTCGAACTAAACACAAAATGTTCAACGATGACGTTATCGTTTAAGGAATCGTTAACGTTCAACGATGACCTTAACTTTTACGGAACATTGACAAGAGCTTGCGACGCAATACACGGTAAGGGCGATAGCAGATAGATAAATATACTAGAAAATTCTCCTTCACTTGTCATACGAGTATTTACAGACGTGTTAAGATCGATTGGACTGTCAATAGGCGCTTGTAGTCATTCCCGACCGCTGCATACTTCAATTACTTCCGTCAATAATAATAATTGCTTACTTCAATTAGGAAAAAACGTAATTTAAACTTAAGAAGATATACAAAGGATGTAGAACATACCGAAAGTAATTCTAAGAGGCGAATATCCGAGCGACGGAAAGCCATTTCCGTGGAAGTGTTTCGAGCAAAAAGCGGCAACGAGCGGGTTACTCTTTTAATGTAACAGTTTATTTCGTATTTTATCATCGCAGTTAGTTGTTACGCAAGTTGGAGAGGTGTTACGTGAAACCTTGTATCTATAAGAAGTGAACAGTAATGAATAGTGAAATTAGACGGCGTTACTTGTGTTGCTAAAGTGTGCATTTGAAATTTGTGTGCGGGGTATGACATGCGCTTGTAAAGAGTGGATTTTTTATTGCTGTTTGTATTAATGTCTCACTCTGTAGTGAAATTGGACGGTGCCAACTGTACCGTTGAAGTGTGGATTTGATATTAGTGAGCGATACAACATGTGCTTGGAAAGAGCGGATTTTTGTTTCGTTTTGTTTTTGCGTCTCACTCACCACCTGCTGGAGTACTATCGAATATAATTTGAAATAACTTACAATCAAAGTTTTATCATTTTTGTTATCTTTTCTTTTTTATCTCACACTGTTAATATGAAACATTTTTTGTGTTGGCTGTTAAGTAATACTGAAAACTAAATGTGATTGTTGTAAACGTAATATAGCTGGTGAATTACTTTTTTTCTACGTAACACGTAACATCACGCCTGTAATCCCCGAACAGGTAGGCAGAAGAGTGTAGTACGCTCGCACGTTTCACCAGTTAC
>DWDU01004605.1:0-10621 GCA_018245575.1 Jemadia suekentonmiller | reverse complement strand
TGCGTCGAATTTTCCGTACATTTCCTTCCGGCAGACTTGTTAATAGTAGTAATTATGTTTTATTAATGTGTTATTATTAAATGAATATGTATGTATATCCGGTACATTTACTAAAAAAATATTTTATAAAATTTTAGTCTGTCTGTCGGAACATTCACTGACAGATACCCGATATAATAAGAAGTAACTTTAATAAGTAATTATAAAATCTGCAAACTAAACAATAACTTTCTGTTAAATTCTACGCGAACAAAGTCACCAATCTTTATTTCGTTTAGTTTATGTTACACTTTAACGTTTTTTTTATATTTATTTTCAGTAATCTGTTAGAAGCTTAATGTAGCTAGCATTTATCTATATTGATATATTAATCGCTATGTATTGTAATCAAATGTGTTAGGGGACTGTTTCTCTACATTGCCCAGTGAAAATAAAGGTCAATTGTTTTGATGAAAACTACTCTATTAACAGCGTAGCAGCAAAGCAATTTTGTGAACAACGCCGTTGTAACCTAATTAGTGATTTAGTTGTCACATAAGATTGAAACGCTATAAGTAGAGAAATAAAAAGTGAAATATTTCATTGTTTTACGGGCTATATGTTTGTAAGAATCACTTCTTCGCTTTTCAAATAGGCCAGATACTGGCTGATGGGGGAGTCAGAAGTGTCCGAAACCGGCGTGCATGTATGAAAAGAGGGATGAATGTGGAAGAGGCGCGGCAGGTCTGTAAGGATAGAGTTATTTGACGCTCTGGGCTCGGTGCCTACCCCGCAAAGGACCTGGCGTGAAGATATGTATGTAGAATCGCTTTTTCGGGTTTCAGAAAATCTCAATAGATGTAGTATATCCGCACTATCTTTTTCTCCATTGTAGGATTCCTTACCAGAATTATAACGAAACGAAAACCGAAACCGATAAAATTATAACCTGTTAATTTAATTTGATGTATAAATTTCACAGCAGTTCCATATTTTGATACACCACAATATCTTTGATAGATCTCTCATCCGAGATTGTATATAATAGTCCTTAATAACAGTTTTTCGTTAAAGATGGAAGAGAGTATTAGATATAATTTATTACTGTTCAAATATATACATATTTTAATTAAACTAAGCTAGGACCTTCATTAATTGGTAGTCACGACTGTAAAACCTAATTATTTTGTAATGAACACGATATTACTCGCTAATGAAAACTTGGATCCTACAGTTCGTTACTACACGGCGATGGTATAATAAGAAATATAAACATTTCGAAATTATATTTGTAGCCAGGGAAGCGCCAGATCGTAAAACTACCATCAAATTTATATGCAAACATTGCGACGACCAAAATCTGTCGGGAATAGGATAGGAAAATGATGTGTCGACATAATTTACTACTATGTATTATTTTACAACTATGGAATTATTAATGTCGTAATTACATATTAAAATAAATATTAGGCCATTGCACGCAATTTCAGAATAAATGTTAAAAAAAAGTTTTACAATAGCAAGTAAAAAAAATCACAAAGAGAATATTAACAATGGACTCGTAGATCATACCAGCTTTCAAAATGGATTATTTAAGCGGCGAAAAAACGTATGACAATGTGATAAAAAGATGAAAAGGATTCAATGCAGGAGATTTAAGAGTATTGAAGAAAAATTGTATACAGTGATTTAAACAGGATAGATAGGAGAAAAGATATATATTTATCTCCTATACAACAATAATACGAGTACACGCGTAACTCAAGACTCGTTAAATCGTGTATATTAATGTTTTTTACTATTAAAGGACGCATCTGCCCTTTCCATTAGACAGGTTCGTGACTAAACGCAAACTTATCATGTAATTAAAAAAAAAGTAACCTAAAAAATCTTTAACCTGAATAGACACAGGAGATTCGTGCTATCGAAATAAATACATAAGTAGTTACGTACACTCGATTTTATGGGCGGGTTTTTCCGACGTGCTGTGAATATTTTATACCGTTACTTGAACTTAGAGATATCAGGAACGTCATATACATATGTATACATATCTGTGTATAAGCATAAGGAATGACAATAACTTTTACTTAGTATACAAGAAGCAATACGGTGTAATAATTTCATCGAAATATACATATAAGTATTCTATACGTATTTTTATTATAAATAAGAGTACGGTCTCTATGTATCTCTATATGTACCTATTGGTACTTACTTCACATATTACTTCACATTTCCGTTACATTTACACATTACGTATTCTAATTATAGATATATTACCGTAGAGACATGAAAAACAATGTATGGCGAGACAATTTAGTACAGGGTTCAGAAATGTGTCTCTGAAACCGGCGTGCATGTCTAAAAATATTGTTAATTGGGCAATATGTACCCTCTGGCTACCCCGTAAGGGATCTACAAACAAGTAGGTATATGCACCTGTTATATGTAATTTGCACTACTTATTAATTATACTGAAAATACACATAGAATAATTATTATATTAGGCTTAAAATTTTTATTGCACCATAGGGTTTAGCATTAAGATCTTTTAATTAAACGCGAACGTCAAAGCTACAGCCAATTTTAGCATTCGTATTGCCTTCGAAGTAAAAAGCTTATTAAGTCTGTATTGGTTACAGTATTATTTTCGTTGTTTTAAGCTTATACTATTTGTTTTATTAAATTTCGTGGTGATTCAAACAGCGCAAATATTGAAACCATTAATATGGACGCTTCCAATTTATTATAAGACGTACTACAAATATTTTGATTAATATCACATTTCATTTCTCAAATGAAATATCAAATAACGTTTCAAAAAATCTAACAAGTAAAGAAAACTTTGAAGATGATTTTTACTTAAGTTTTACTTAAACTGAAAGCACATGTTGTAACACGTAGACAGAGGGTGGGTTTAATTCACATAACACTGGGTTCCGAACACAAGAAGCTCTGGCTGCGCCAACGTATCTAATTTAGAAAAACGAATTTTAATACAAACGTTATCATACAAATACAGAATAACAGCGTTAGTTTTAAAAAACGACTGTAGTTTGTAAATTTTTGACCACAAATATACATATAACATATAAACAGTCTCGAGAATTAATATGTAATTTATTTCGTTTCATCTTTTACAATTCAAATACGAAAAAAATCCAATAGTAAGTAAAGCAGCAAATATTTCATTTAATTATGTCCTTTGGGAATGTTTTCTGGAGTCTACCTTTCTAGAATATGAGCGAAATATTAGAAATACTGCGATGTTGCCTTGACAATAGAGTTATTACGAATATTATGTTTCAATTGATGTCATTTTATTGAATCTCTTTTGTATGTTTTGTTCAGCAATACAATTTTTTTTTTTTTATTTTTTTTGAGGGTTTTTGTCCATTAGAACATACCAACCCTATTGTATGATACACAAGACATCACACACATTAAAAATAAGTCTGCGTAATCCCCCCATCTATATGATGGTCGCTAAGTTACAGAGACCTATTGCAACATCAGTGAATACAATAGAAATGTTAATAGAGAAGGTGACAATTTCCAAGCAATTGATCAATATCGATATAGCGTAATAAATCGCTATGAAAAATATTTCGAATATGCTTCGGCCTGTTTGAAAAGGAATATTTATGGCGAAACTCGAACCTGAATATTCACAAAGTTGTACGTTATGCACCGCAATGCGACTACCGAACGCCGCGAGCATAGCATAGCACCTATGATACATTATACAACCTGTCTTCACTATTGTGAAAAATGTGGTTTCAGAGTTCAGTTACAAAAGAAATTTCTTTTATGTCGGAAAGTAACGGAATCCATGAAACTACTTACATTACTTACAGTAACCAAAGGAGAGGAATATTAATTCTTTAGTTTTACTTTAAAACTCATTTACCGAAACTGAACCATGGTTAACGGGTGCAAAATCACAGAGTTTACAGAGAAAAAGCAAATTAAAAACAGATGGTCGTGTTTTTGGCTATTAAACCCATACTCTACTAATGATAGAAATAACCATTGCGTCGGCACCATTCATTATGGCTTTGTTATTAACTGTTACAATATTACTGAACACTTTACACTGGCAGTTACGGACGCCAGTACTCGTGTTTATTTCGACCCTTTCGACCTTGTTTAATTTTAAAAAACATTATATACAAGGGCTTCAGATATGAACTCTATTTCAGGTTAAGTAGAATGTCAGAATAATTTTAGTTTTATAGTCACATTATAATAAATTTTAGTATTATATTACATCGTACAGTGAAAATGCACACACTATGGTATTTTTACTGGTGGTCGTTAGATGTCGCTGTTTGTTTATTTATACCAGACCGGTACGTCACCACTTATGAAAACTACTAGGCTCGTTGCCAACTCACGATACAGCACTATGCACTCGTGTGTGATATTTTTATATATTCTAACAAAGTATACGGGCTGTACCGAAAATGTGCCAACTACACTGCCTTTACTCGGAGGATATTTGGCACAGTGCAGCTTTAGTAAATAACGTCATTTTTAGCCAACTGCGCTTAATTAACGTTTAATGACCCTTTTTTCGGTCCCACGTAAAACTATGCACAGAAATGCGATAATTATAGTTACTTATATTCAACTATATCAATTACTTCTCAATGTTACGAATACGGTTCACTATAGCCGCTTACTGAATTACGTCATTATAGTAGTAATTCATAAGAATAATATTATAAAAACAAATTGTTAACAACCCAAGAGACAAATATTTGATCAGCAAGGAACCACAAATAGGACAAGGTAATGATGATATCTGCCACCAGGCAATATGAGTACAATAATAGTTATTAAATATAGTTTACTAACTACATTTGTAATCTAATAAAATATTTCGTGTCAATACTATTGTAATACAACTTGTCTTAACATCCGAATATAAATACTTGAGCAGAACACGGAAATACCCAAGGGACTTGCGAGTGGTTCTATTTCCATGTTTCACAGCACTCTTGAGATGTATGTGCCCACAACTTATTCTGGTTTCTATCACTTCCGAAGTTTATTTAACATGAGTATTTGTATTCGAACATTTATTAGAAAAAATATATCGATCAATGTAATAATATACATGCAACTATTTTATGTTTTAGGTGACCTAAAGTTGATTTGATATTAACTGACTTCTGAGATGGCGTGAAATTAATTAAGCGACAGATCACATAAAGTGATTATAATCAGAATGTTTGCTATGAAATACTAGAAAACAAAGCTGCTTTTATTTTAATTAACATCTCAATGATAAACAACCTACAAATATTGAAATTTCAAGTCCTATTCAGTCGAAAACAATTTCAGCTGTTCATTTTTTAGTGTTGTTGTATTCTAAATAACAATACGAATCAATATTAGTTCGTCCTTAATTGTCCTTATAATAGTAACACCCCCATAATTCTCCTTGATTATTGATATCTAGCCTATTTATGCCACAAACTATAAACTGAATAAAATGACAGACAAGTTGTTACTTGACGCATTGATTTAACTTGATCTCATTGCACAGGTACTAACTATAGTAGTTCAAACAAAGGATGATTCCATCTCCAGATATTAAAAGATTCAAACTGCGTTTTTGGCGTCTAAAACGGTGATACATCCATTCGTTCATTTTAAATTACCCTGTGTCAATATGGCACCGGGTTAACGATTTTGGACGGTTATCGATACATAACTTTCACGTGACGTTAGGCTCAGTCAGAATTTCGGTTCGGTATGAGAATATTTCACATAATTATAAATAGCGTCTCACAAATTCATGGCAAACAAATATATAAACACGTTGCTATTGCATGTAAATGGCTCTAAGCTCCAGTTAAGGAATCCATACCAAATTTATCTGACGCAGTGCACATTGCTATACAATGGACGAGGCTCTGGTGATTGGTCAATGGCGGTCTGGCGCAGACTAACTGGGCATAGTTTAATTTCCTGGGAGCCGACGGGCAGCGGTATAGGTGTTGCGAGCAATTAGGCTCTGTGCTGACCAGCCCAAACGGCTAGGGTGGTGTCTGTAAACCCTGTTTGAGAAGGCCCATGCCCAGTAATGAAGAGAGATAAGCCGATGATGATAATGCTGCTATTTAATACCCTCATTAATAAAATCGATATACAGCGATGCATTGAGGTATTTAATTAAAAATATTAATGAAGCCATTACCTACTGCGCACGACAACGAGATTTTAATTGCACTTTATAATCATATAAACTTATAAGGGCTCAATGCTGCGATTTAAAAATTAATTTGATTACAGAGCCGGATATTTTTGGTCGCTACTTGTACTCGCTAGATGAAAACTCAAATACGTACTATGCTTGATGGATTACCTAAAAGTACTTTTCTCTAACATTGTGGAACTTAGTTTCTATTTGTGGAGTACTTATTATTTCACTGTTACAGTGTTTTAAAGTAACATTACGCTTGAATCAAGTTGCACCTCGGTCACGTTACACGTGAAAAGTGAAATAAGTGGTGAGCCTATTACCATATGCCCGGCATAAATTCAAGCTCCAAGCCTCTAATAGATATTTCTATAATAACGTCACGGCTGTAATCTCCGAAAAGGTAGGGAAAACAGTATAGTACACTCCCACCTTTCACCAGTTACGTTTACGTCCCAATATGGTAGAGGTGGTGAGCCTATTGCCATGCACCGGGCACAAGTCCAGACTCCGAGCCACTATTAGACAATCTAAATTAGAAAAATTCTATAGTGCCCGACCGGGGAATCGAATCCAGGACCTCTTGAGTCACGTTTGCTACAAACACGACCAACGAGACAATACAGGTAAAATGTATAACCTGTGATATTTAGAAAATAACTTGAAAGGTTTCAATTAGTTGGTTGAGCACCGTGCAGTACCTAACTGTAGATGTTGAGTAAGTTACGATACGAATTCAAATTACATGGTTTCAATTACATGAGCGTCTCTTTGGTACCTACATACAACTCATGCTTACTTGCAACAATGACAAATACCCAAAAATTATTTACTCAAAGTTTTAATATTACGCGGCTAATCAATCATCAATAACCAATTGCAGGTGCTATATGAGGTTCTTATATATGATCAGGTCATTTGTAGAGTTATCCACCATACAGTCGAAATACCAGCCCGCCTGTTTATTGAATAATTCATAATAAATTCTACAATGATCGGTACCAATAATGAGGTTTCGTGACTGTACTTAACAAATAAAACCGTTTAATATGCGCCCGTAACTATACTATGTATATTACAGTCCTTGAGCATGATGGAATATCTTAGTATCAGCACCGGTTCACGCGCACAATGGAAGTGTATTTCAGTCTACACACAGGCAATTTTCGCTCACAACGTATAAAAACATTCAAACACTTGACTTGCACCAAGGGCGCGACTTGTTTTATTAAACTTACAATCAAACATTTTCTAATTAGGCATATTACTAGTAAGCACGATTTAATATATCATATGTAACATGTGAAACACAAATTACTACCCCGAGCGCTTATCTGATTTTCATATTCGAGTGGAATTATATTAGTTGGTTATTAGAGATATTAAACAACCCATTAATATTCATGTTATAAGTGCTCGGTTACCAGCACGTGCCTCGATCACACGCATTATTTATGTAAACACCATTTGAATACCCACGATTAATTTGTTGCCCATTTTACGAAGAGCTTAACACATTTTATGTACGTCCCCGTTCTGATGTGTGCCTGAATAATCTTTAAAGTAAGATGAGCGTTAGATAACATAATCTCAAGCGTCTCGTGAACTAAAGAGATTTAATTTTAATTTTGAGGATGGATCCTTTGATACGAACATTTCATTGTTTACTTTATCTTTAAATTATGCCTCGTACATACCTATACTGTGACGTAATAGACTGAAACGTGAACACATATCTAGTTTTGACATTAGTAATTAAGTATCCTAGCGGATAAAAAATATTTTCTTATATCGTTCGCAAGATTGAATAGCGAATTAGAAAAAACTTCATAATCGATCAAAAACTAATTGACTATATATGGACTAGTTTAGAAGATATTGGCAACAATACTAACAATAATAACATCATGGGCCATCTTCACACTTGCCCTATCTGAACCCAAATTAAGAGCATCAAGAGCCCTTTTGTTATGCTGACCAGTAGGCTAATAACCTACATGATTGTAAGTATAAACATACGCTTAAGTAGACACTGCTTTACAGACACTGAGCAAATACTTGCGCTCATCACTCACGAATATTTATCCTGGGTGGGAGTTCTGGGGTTCAGTTGTCGGGGTCACTAACCACTGGCCCACAACCCAGTAAAATTTCCGCGTATTGTGAAGTTGTAATAGTAAACAAAATGGATCGTTATAAGTAACTAGCGGTGCCCGCGGCTTCGCCGGCGTTGAAGTCTGTGTGTCACAAAGTTTTTCCCGCGTAAATACCGACCTCGTGGGAATTCTAGGATAAAAAGTAGCCTATGTGTTGCTCCACAGAGAAAATAAAGAAATCAAATACCTATATAAAAAAATAATTAATATAAAAAAATAAGCGGGCGACGTAGGGGCAGAGTGGAGGGGCGCGGCGCGAACACCACCTTGGCATGTCATGGAGCGCTGGCTCGCGGAGGTGATATTTTTTTGGTGGCGTATAATTTTAAATCTAAACGTAACATCACGCCTGTAATCCCCGAAGAGTGGCAGAGACAGTTACGTTTACGTCCCACTATGGAATAGGTGGTGAGTCTATTGCCATGCATCGGGCACATATTCAGACTCCGAGCCGCTACTAGAAAATATAAATTAGTAAATTTTAGTAGTCCCCGACCCGGGAATCGAACCCAGGACCTCCCGATCGGCAGTCGCACTCGCAACCAACACGACCAACGAAGCAGTCTAAAAAGCTTATTACAAGGTTAATGATTACTTAAATGATAAACATGCTTTGTGTCATGTAACTCCAGCTCCACAATAAATTAATTCATCCAAAAAAAGAATATAACTATGTACATCTTTTAAATTATGCCTAAGCATACCTATGGAGTTTCTTTCGCTGATCCTTCTCCATAGCGAGACATTTTCCGAAACGGTGCTAGTTTCATTATAACGTGCAAGAAGTGTTCTGATGAACTAATTGTGAATAAATGACATTTGAAATTGAATTTTTGTTTTTATATGATCAGTAATTTAATTTATTATTGTTAAAGAAACAGTTGAACGTACACCGCTCACAAGATACTTTGTTGTCGCTGTAGCCCTAGGATATCTGTCCAGGCTCAAACAGAACTGAAATTCTGTGAAATGATTGATCATAGTCTCTTGCTCTCTATTTTAAGACTGAGTTAGACTGGCTTGTTATAATGATTTGCTGTGCTGGTCACGTGCGTTTTGATGGACCTTACGCGTCTTCGAAAACATTGTGGAGTACTTCAAAGAGTGTAGGTTTGCTCGCGACATTTTCTTAGTTCGTGGTAAGAATTTAAGTCCAGGTCCCACGGAACGGGGGTCGAAATCTAAATCGCCATTTTATCGGAGATTATTGTACCTTTGCAGATATCAATAAAAATACTCTGAACTCAAAATAGGAAACGTGTACTAAATAAATAGACTTCCCACAGTCGTACCTTGATCGGGCGCTTTTTCGATGACCAATTAAAACCTTGCAAACTAATATTGTTTTTTGATCTTGATACATCTGCCGTTCAGTTTCAGAAATATTTCGTTTTTTAATTCCTCGATTTTAATTGCTCCATTGATTATTCCCGTTGTCTCCAGTAATACAATATACCATTCATCTAGGTCTGAAGTATAGACATATCGGAAATGGGTTGATGCAAATACAATTGAGCTACTACCAGTGCTAAGATTTTAATACGCTATAAAAACCTCGTAACAAGGTTTTAACGACTGCTACTGTACAAGGCCAACCGGGACAGATTGCTAAATGATGATGCTTTGTTGAAACGCTCCTGGAATTTTTTCCACTACAGGTCTTCTGATACACCTTTTAGTATCTATATCCAACAAGTGATTTTTTGTCAAATATGAAAATCTATTTCTACTTTTAACCTAATCTTTGATAAAGTTTCAACCACATTATTCGCAACAAAAACATGTTATTTAATGTTAGTTAGCTCATAACAAAGATGAGGTTAGCACATCAATTTTATGCCGGTCCAGTAGACGCATCACAATGCCAGCACATTCACTCCGCTGGATATTTCTGAATACAGTAAGACAAACAAATAAATAACATCTAAGGTAATAGAGCTCTCTTAAAGACGAAGACTAACGTGATGATACATACTTAAATATTATTGGTTAATACATTTCAAGAGAACTCTGCAAGCCATTGTCAATGGAATTACTTTTAATCGCATTTCCAAGTACGTCACATTTTAGTATGTGAGTATAAGAAGTGATGTTTTATAATTCAGGTGGTTATATTTAGAAATGACTTGATTCAAGTTACAATGCAATTTGAACTATTTGATAGCACTCCTCTAACACTATCATAATTTTCGAAACACCTGAAACCAATTCATAAAACATTAGCTGAATATGTAATAATAATTATAACTATTTCAACTTATGTGTAGTAAAG
>DWDU01004604.1:0-10621 GCA_018245575.1 Jemadia suekentonmiller | reverse complement strand
CACCTATTCCATAGTGGGACGTAAACGTAACTGGTGAAACGTGGGAGTGTTCTACACTCCTCTGCCTACCTCTTCGCTGATTACAGGCGTGATGTTACGTTATCGGCTGTAATAGTATGTACATTATATCGGTGATTTATTTAAATAGGATGTTTCTCAGACAAATAGCGAAAGCACAAAGGAATAAACGTTACAACATAACAATGCGCCTGTATCTCCCCGAAACTATATACAGATAAAATGTTAGTGCATTACACTAACATTTTACCGGTTTCACATATTAGAAGCAAACAAAGGGAATAGTTGCTACTAATTTGTACAGTAATACATGTTTAACAACTGTTAAAGCCTCCCCCGAACCATCTTATTGTAAGTAATTCCTTTTCACATTATCCTTTGTTAGTTGTTTTCTAAATATTACGGGGCCAGTTTCTTATTTAATAACTAATACAAGCTGATATCTCGTTATATTCTCTTGAGGTAGTTAGTTAGAATAAGTCTTAGTCTGGGCTCTCAGGATAATACTCGCTCCTACAGTACGGTACAATTACTTACAATTTTGATTTTACCGCAATTTATATTTAAAAAATGTCTAGTATGACAGTCACTGTACTATAATGTTATTTCTATTAAGAGATACTAATTTGTTTCAGTAACTGGTTAGGTGTCGCGGCACACGTCGGCGGGCGGAGTGCGAAGGTGGCGCTGCCGCGGCTCGCAGCGGCCGTCGTTTGGCAGCGCGCGCGACGCTATCGCCGCGGCCTGCAGATAGCCGTTATTTAATGCCGCCATTTGGCGCGCGGCTCGGCTGCCGAGCCACTGTTTTTGCATTTATTTCTGTCCACATGCAGCCCTCGACCTATGTTATTATATGCGTAAGCTTCAAGCACTGCATGTTTCCTGTAAGTAAGTAACAATGTAAAATAATAATAATAAATGTGATACTAGTAATAATAATTGTACATGAATATTTTTCTCTCACATTTATTCTTGTTCCCTGTGAAATATTTCCCTCACGTTTACATAAAAGAAAACATAAACAAAGTAATGAAATGCTCTGTGTAAAGTTAGCTAAGAAATAGCTACTCTCGTGCTCAATACAATTTCTATACTATTTCCTATTTAGTTAATATAGTACTGTATCTTCATTGCTTCTCTTCACTATTTCATTACAGTCAATAAATTTAATTTAATTGAATAATTAAATAGAACCTTCAAAAAAAAAATTATGCTTGTGTTCTCTGCATAGGTACTGTACTCAGAGATGAAAGTAGCTTTAAAATATCTTTTCCAATTGGTCGCCGAGGGATACGGAGCTATTCCGCGCTCATGTGCCATATAATTATATTCAGAGTGCAAAAGTTTCGCGAAACAAAACGGCTATGCTTGCGGGAAAACTCTTAGTGTAAACAGAAAAGGGAACTTTGTCCTCTAAATAATAAATAGGGCCCCGACAACCCCGATACGTACTTACCCGTCACTACCGCCGCGACCGCAGCGCTACCTCGTACCTTACCTTCCTCTGCGTCGTCTTTATAAATTACCATGTTTAACGGTATAATGATTTATTACTGTTACAGCAGCAGTGGAGTGCATGAAAGAAGCCTCCTCGAGCGGCGACTGTGTCTGATTAAGTATGAACTTACACTGCCGGCGCACCCGGGACATTGCGCCTGATCTTTTCACCACGATGGCTGATTAGCTATCGACTCGACGAACAAGTCGTTACAACTTATGTGATCCTAAGCGTACAAACCATTTCGTAAATGGTTTGTTTTAATATATTACATGCCAATACTAACGAATCCGGAATATACAATAGAGAAGCGTCAGTGTTTATTTTTAAAATATTGAACAGCCCACCCCGACCGCTGAAGTTCGTAACAAGAAATCTCGGGGAGTTAAATATTTCAGTATCGTCGAATAAACTCGTTCACCTGGCGCCTGTTTAAAATTCTCAGGTGTCGCGGCGACAGGACAGAGTTGGCCAAGTTGTCGCCGGCTGACACGCGCCCCACTTCCGACCGACAACAATCCCACGAGGAGCTCGGCCGACACTTTCACTGCCTAAGTACCCTCGTCTAAAATTGTAGTTTACGGCCAACTGTTTGACAATTCCAAATACTACCTGAGAGCCGCTGTCATCAAATATACATATGTATAGGTATAGATGTTTAAGATTGTAAGACTTTAAACTATGCGCCTCTTAACAAGCGTATGTTGCCGAAATTCTTTTCTGCTGTAGGCACGTTTTTGAATTTAATTTTCAACAAAAAGTATCGGTATTTTTAAAAACCTTAATGAATGACACGATCTAATTAAACTCAAACCACGAATGTGGACAACACTGGTACCGTCCGGGACGAGCAATTACGGAATCCATTACCCTGTTATCCAATATTTATGAATGACTACATCGGCCCATCAGTCTGTAATTTTATATGAAACCTACACTTAACGTGAACTGCGCCATTTAAATTTGACAAACCTAAATTTGTGTAAGCTTAATAGCTATTATCTATTTTCAGAAAGTTTGGAACATTAATGTTATCACTAACTTATAGTGTAAACACGTCACTGATCTCGTATACCCTCGTAACAATCATCGTCGTCAACCTACTTCACTCCACTGCTGAGCGTGGACCTCCCTGACAATCCCCGCGCTGAGCACGCAGATCGGGGGTCGCAGAGCTCAGCCTCTCGCCCCGCCTACGGAGCTGCCCGCAGGCGGCCAGAGCCGCGCGGTGCCTAGGCAAGGCGCGCCTTACCGGGACCTGCTAGCTCCGAGCTTAGTCGCCTCTTACGACACCCTTAATATATGTATACACCAGAGCAAACTTCAACTTAATACAAAAGGTGCAATTACGATAAAATAATTGTGTATAATTGCGTAATAATTCTATATATGGAGCTCATCAGAACATATAAAATTATAGCAATCAGACTACAAATTGCGCGATAATCTTTAACTTGAAGCAGTAGACACAACTCTGCTACATACAGACATCACGGAACAAACACATGTCACTAACAAACGTATGCGCATCATTACCGACACTCGTATCGACCCCAACCGGCTGTCCTCAGTAAGTAGCTTTATATAGAGAGGACAGTTTACTTCAGCGGCGTTGCGCAAAACTTTCTATAACATTTGGAACAAATTTTTAGTAATTGTTTTGTGTTGAATACTGTAAATAAACTTCATCGACTCGAGCCGTACGAATGAACTTCTAATTATCAAGTCCCATTTCGGGTCAGAGAATACATTCTTCCGAGTTTGAATTCTGAAGGCATCATCAATACATCCAACTTAAGCGCGAAGCACTTTCCATACATTTCTACACTCCACTGAATACATTCACTATACATTCCACTGAACCCTCAGCGGTAGCTACATACCTATCACAATACTTAATAAAAACAATGAATATTAATTAAACAATAATCATATGACCATGTATTGTTAACTATAGTAAATGAGAGCAACAGTCCCATTCCCGCAGTTCTGGTTAAGGTCACATCTTTGGTTCCTCTCTGCGCCTTTGATATTATATTCACTTAAGAAAATTACTTGTATTAAAATTAACAAGAAACAGCTTTGTGAATAAAAATGTATTTTTATGCTTGATCATGTTCCCAAACTAGCGATTTGTTCAAGTATCCAAACTATGAACTTGAGTTCATATTACATCGAAATTAAATAGTAGGTACAGGTCAGACAACACGATCAATTCGACATTACTGTTTTATAGGCAGTTTCGGTACGAGCTGGTAATTATTACGTAATCCAAGGATCTTAAGTTTTAAAGCCGCCTAAACCCTCGGCCAGGATAAACAGTTTAGTAATAACAATTAGAATTGATTATTTAGTAACTTCTTTGAGTTACGAAATCGTGAATTAATTACGTATATTACCATTTCCACATTACCCATATAAATGTATTTTTAAAAGAAAATCAATTTCGACAATATTTTTTCAAAGGCCTATCGCTCAAACCGGTATAATTTCAGTTACTGTTATTCTTTAAAAACGAAATAAGAAAAGAGAAAACCGCGCGAGGGAACTTCCGCGAAGGAATCTTTCTTCACGTACAATAACTACAAATGGTAACCCTGTATTATTCATACGTCCAAATTTGACTACTACTAATGTAACGTATGTATACTTAGGTAAATATTTTGCGTATAAAAGAGATGCATGAATATTTTTTTGGGATTTTCTATAACAATGTCAGTTACTGCTCTCACTGTTGACTGTTACGGAGTTGACTGCCTCGTTGGTCGTGTTGGTTGCAAGTGCGACTGCCGATCGGGAAGTCCTGGGTTCGATTCCCGGATCGGGCACTACAAAAATGTTCTAATTTAGATTTTCTAGTAGTGGCTTGGAGTCTGGATATGTGCCAGATGCATGGCAATAGGCTCACCACCTATTCCATATTGGGACGTAAACATAACTGGTGAAACATGGGAATTGCAGATACTACATTCCTCTGCCTACCTCTTCGGGGAATACAGGCGTTATGTTACGTCACTCATTGTCACCTGCTTTTGATAGCTTAAAAAAGGAGTACATGGAGTGCCAGTATATACAGGTGACCCACAATTAGTGGACCAACAGTATACAGGTGTCACAGTAGATCATTCTGCACAATGAACACTACATTTTATTGTCCTAGAACCAGTAATTTTAAAGGTATGAATTTTTTAAGTATTGTTTTGTAATCTCAAACTATGTACACAAAAGTTATGATTTCATTTTATCATAAATACTAAAACCATTCTATTGTATCATTTATAAAATGTTATTGTTTAGTTAAACAGGTTTTGTATAATTTAAAAGTGAACATAGATACAAATGGCTAATGAATGTAAGCAATTAATTTGTTTCATAGTTTATCAGTATTGGGAACCATTGTCGCTGTACCCCACTTTGGGTCTAGTGTTTCATATGTAGACGTTGAGCGACTTACGAGTTTGGCGCAACACATCCGCTGAATATTGCATCGGATTTAATATTTATAGGGTATAGGCTCGTATCGCCGTCACTCGCAAATGTTTTATGAGTCGATTCTTTGGGGTTTAGTACAGCGGAACGCTAATCCATACGTTGAACTTGTATAATCTGATTTGAAGGACCTGTACTTTTTGTAATCGATGTAAATATACGTTTATATTTAAAAAAAATGACGTCCCGTCCCTTTTATTTTTTCCGATCATTCGTTGATTCGAACGTCAATTAAATACTTCAATTTATTACAGAGGCTCAACAGACTAACCCCCATATCTGATGTTAGGGTGTATAACATAACTGGTGGATCGTGAGTGTAGACACCACACTCCACTGGCTATCCCCTGCGGGAAATATAGGCGTAGTGTTATGTTATTTTAATTTATTCAATAAAAACAGTTTACGTGCCCGAATGAGCGATGAGCGGTAGCTCGATCAAGTTTAAACTCGGAACTTTTGGCTGAAACCGAAACCACAATTTCAGCCCAAACTGGTTCAATCGGGAACATCAGCGGAACACTACTTTTAAGTGATGCAAGCCGCGTACCGGGTAACTGTCACTCACGGGCTACATTTTACAAAACTTGTTTTTTTTTGCTTAGTCTAAAGGCGACAGTAAATGCTTCATATTGGCACACAACCACGGAGTGGATCCAAATATTTCTGCAAGCTCTAAAAACCTGACAAAATATCGGCTTTGGCTCGCAATTGGAATTATGCTATCTAATGGATGGCTTCCTTGGCCTACTTCATTGTTTCGCCACCGTGCACACTAGCCAAATCGGACGAAATCGTATTCAACTTGGGTAAACTCTACTTGGAGAACTCCATTGTAAAGTTTATTTTATTTATTTGGAAAATTTATAACAAATACAAATCATAACTAACAAATAAGGTGACATAATGACAGCCATTTACAAGTTTTCACGTATAAATAGATTAGATAGTTGCTAGAAGATTGAATTGCGTTTCTCCATTGTCCGTGTCATCATCTCGAGGTATCATGACAGACCAGCGAGAGCTCACACCAATATTACAACGTGAACACGACAACAGCTACGTACGTGGCGTTGCCTGTGTTCACCGCGTCACTTATTCCCAAACACATTTGTTTATAACGTCTTTATTGTTTTTTTTCTCAATGTGAACATCGGACAACGTGCAGTTTGTCCATGGTCCCATCACTAAGAGTATTTAAATGTGTGCTCGCGGGTATAACGAATTTCTTAATACTATCCGGACTTATCTGTTGTACCTAGCACTACAGCGTTTGAGTGATGCCACTTCGCTTTAAAGGGATGTGAACTGGATATAGTAAAGAACCGACCACGTGTACGTTCGTTCAAACTGTGCTCGAAATTCATCCAAATCCGTGGGCGGTTCACTGACGTGTTTGTGTCTAATACTATACGGCCATTTCTCGTATGTACTCGTATGTGCTTATTTTCCTTTTCTTTTGTTTATTTTAATGTGCGTAACGTAACAGTGACGAGCAACTCGTTTCGTCTTACTTTCAACCCAGCCTGCGTTTAGCCCAGGAGGAGTCTATGCCGATTTTATATAACATTATTTCATCAGTACCTACACATATCTTTTTTCGAGTAGAACTAAATTTCATTTCATTGGGATCTACAATTTAAAAGCTATTAGGGCTATGTAGGTTAAAGAGCCGTGTTCTAAAGTTCACAAAAGTCTGTCGTCAAAGATAGAAATAAAATAGCCCTCCCGCTTCTCGGTTTTATTGAGTTTGGAGGTTGATTATTTATTATCACAGACAGACAACGAGGCGCATAAGTCTAGAAGCTCTGTGCCGAAAATGAACTGGCGTGGAGTTTTTGAGAATCGTGTTGCTTGTGGGTGAAGCCCACTAGGTCTGTACTTGGAACTTAGTGCTCTCTGCCTACCCCATAAGAGATCTAGCGTGATGGCATAATAATAATATCTATAACAACTTAAAAGGTTGCAACCCAGATGAAAGCATAGTAAGAGTTGGAGCACAACAGAATTATGGCTACATTAATACGTATCTATGTACCGCGTACGTGTCTTCATTGATGTGCCCTTACCTACTACAACCGAAAAAAATATTCTTTATAATATTAACACAACATATAATAAGTTCCATAATATAATGAAAGATATATAGTTGCCAAACAATATGATATGTCGCTACACTAAATATAGTTGAAGAATGATTGGAAACATAACGATGAAATTTTCGTTGCCGACGGTAGAAACATGTTTGTACCCGTCGTGAGCCAACCGACGAGTGAACGTCGATACGGCTCTAATGTGGGTCTGAATAGCTCTGCTAGGGCGTTTGATTTTCGATAAAATCGACTGTATCATTATTACTCATGTATCAGTGTGCCCCCTCTCCCTGTATGATGTAATTTAAAACTTACAAATAGGTGAAGGCGCTGACAACAGCCTCGGTACTGCAACATGTGGCTGCGAGTCGTTAGATCGATACTCCCAAGAGACAGCGGTGAGCCGAAGCACTTTGCGGATATAAGAGGCGAGTGTGATTTATTGGAATACACAAGCGTTGTCAGTGGCAGTGGGTGCAGCGGCACCACCGCGACACACTTCGCTACGCAGTTCCTTTTAAGCTCGGTCGCGGTAGCGATGTGCCCCGAGCGCTTGTCAGATACGTTAAGTTGTACATTGTTTGCTCATACAACCTGACGCAACTACAATAGCCCTGCAGTGAATATATAAAAAATATATATTCAGAATAAGATGAACACTCCCTGAGGACCAACAGTGATAAAATACAATAGCCAAGTAAAAATTAATTAGATAGTAGAGCGTTTTATACACGGATCGGCAGTGCGTTTCACATGACATCATGATGGCGTACTAACCGTTTTGTCACTAGGTACATCTGAACGCCGTGCAGGTCACTTGATGTTAAGTGTACTTTGCAGCAAGACGTAACATCACGCCTGTAATCCCCGAGGAGGTAGGCGGAGGAGTGTAATACGCTCCCACGTTTCACCAGTATGTTTACGTCTCACTATGGAATAGGTAGTGAGCCTACTGCTATACACCGGGCACATTTCCAGACTCCAAGCCACTACTAGAAAATATAAGTTAGAAACATCCAGTAGTGCCCGACCCGGGATTTGAACCCAGCAGCTGTCGATCGGCAGTCGCTCTTGCAACAACACGACCGACGAGGCAGTACCTACTACTATAGGTCGCGAAATTAGCGTGGCTCACTTCGTCGAGTTGGAATATTGTATTACGTGCGAGTTTGTTTGTTTGTCTACTCTCAATATTCATCCCCGCTGACCCACTACACGAGTCTTCGTCACATTCACTTACATTATCCGGAGGGTGCTCTTTATAGGCTCTTCTGATGATACAAATTAATTATTTATGTATATAGGTTTTGTGTAGTTGTATGTGACTGGAAAATGTCCATACTTCTGTCCCAGTTGCAGTTCGCCAGACGTCTGTAAACTGAACAGCACATCGCGCGGTCGGCTCGGGATAGATAAGTATCGAGCAGGTTTTCATGCATCCCAACGCACATTGATCAGCCCGTCTCGGTTGTTATCAGTAAGTGACAACAGTCATCCCCTCTAAGCCATCACCATCTATCCATCACCATTAAGTAAATCGACGTATGCGGAAAGTCGACTTAAACCTAATTGCAGTTGTAGGTCGTTTTTTAACTTCGCGAGTTTACGTGGCACGGATTACAATGCAATCATTTAGTACTATGAAGCTAATCTGGAGCTCTGATGGTAGCCAAATTACCTCAAGTTTGGACGAATTTGTTTGTTTTTAAGACTCGCCATTAGAAGAGTGCCGTAAGTAACTAGTACGTTACTCTTCGCGAAACAAAGTATTTGAATGTACAATACATTTAAACCATTGCAAAGTATTCACTAACAAGTGACACATGTATATTTTTGGGCTTTTTCTAAATTAATGATAACCTCTGAGCACTCACAATATAAATATGTAGCCCCTGTAACCATAAGAGCCTCGTTCACAGCGCTCGTCTTTATGCTTACTGTTTATAGACACCTCTCCGTAATGTTAGTGCTTATTGTATATATGGTGAAATTTGGGAGTGTTCTACATTCCTCTCCCTACCTCTTCGGGGATTACAGGCGTGATGTTATGTTTACGTAGCTGTAGGAGCGAGGCACAAGGGAATTCGGCGTGTTGCTTCTTGCTTCTTTACTATTATTACTTCCTATTTATTTCTCTTCGGAATAAAATACATTTCCTATGCAGTAGACACTGGAATAAGTCCAATAGCCTCCCGGATAGACGCCTCCGCTCGTTTCGACCAACTTATCCTAACAAATTTTTACAACATTACTCGTCATACAGTCGCAAATGAGAATGTAGTTTTGTGCGAACTTTAACTATTTCCGTACCACGAGTATAATCTCCCTGGCATAGAACATGAGCTATTTGTATTAACACAAAGTGTTATATTTAAGAAGGGTTCTTACTATATAGAACGTTTCGTGCAATATGGTGCTCTACTGCCTTGCGTATAAGTATTAGTATGCAATGCCCGTCCCGGCAGCGTTCGGCTCGACAGCCGTATTGATCCCAGTGGTCCCGAGGTCAAGTTCAGCGCGTCGGTAAGGTCGTACGTGACCTAGCGCTGACTGTCGCACTCTGTGCCAATCGACATGACCCTAAAAACTTTATTAAAGTCAGGCGCCCCCGTCCCAGGAATTCCATTTGGAGAGGCTTATATAGCGTACAAGAGGAAAATTCGTATGAAAACTAAGTTGTCCTTACCGGCATAGCAGCGATCACGATGTAACAGCGATAGTAGGGCGACGCCTAGACAGTGCATTCGTTCATCGTTGGTATCGGTTGGTACGGTTGGGCTGCGCGCTGCTGCACGTTGCTGCACGCTGCTGCACGCGGCGCCGCTCTGGCGGCAGCCGGCCCGCGATGCTGACCGGCAGCTGTCATTACTAAACGTCAGGGAAACACCGTTCACAATTGTTAAACCGCATATATACGATCAGCGAGCAAAATGTATGCTGGTATTTAGTCTTCCACATGCACCGCCCCCCACCCTCGGCCGCACACAAACAGTTTCTTCCGAAACAAATCTATGTAAAACATACTCACGGATGTTATGTGCCCAATAAAGTTTCCTTTTTTTCGTTTTGTTGTGTGCAATCGTGTTTCTAAAGTCATCATACCTCAATACGCTAAGCCCTCTGTTATCTGTTGCTACGGAAGTAGGCCATATTTATTAATTTATTAGACGCGACATAAGCGGCTCCGTGCAGCCCGAGCCCTTTTGACGGAATGTGTGATCATGGAGGCCAGCGACCCCGTCTCCAATGCGCCACTGAATCAACAGTTGCAGTTTGTTCTTGGCCTGTTTCAGTGGAAACAGACCCACGCCCAGCAGTTGGACGTACGGGTTGGAGTAATTTCTGTGTACATAACATAAACTTCACATCGTACAGAACCCAATATCAGTACCAATGCCGGTACTGCGCCTGAACAGCTGTCTAATTGTAGAAGGTCAAGGTCGCGCCGCGCCGCGGCCCCCCCCCCCCCCCCCCCCCCCCCCCCCCCCCCCCCCCCCCCCCCCCCCCCCCCCCCCCCCCCCCC
>DWDU01004603.1:0-10623 GCA_018245575.1 Jemadia suekentonmiller | reverse complement strand
GTGCCCGAACCAGAAATCGAACCCAGGACCTCCCGATCGGTAGTCGCACTTGCAACCAACACGACCAACGAGGCAGTCAATATTGAACTAAGTAAAAACTAACCTTGTTACCTAATAATAATGGATTGTCTTGTCATAAATTATTATTATTTTTATGTCATCACGCCAGGTCGCTTACGGTGGAGGCAGAGAGCAGGAAGTGGCAAATATCTTTATCCTTATAGACGGAGACTTTAAACAAAGACTTCTAACTTAGCCAGTATTTTATAAGTTTCATTATCAAATAATTTTTACATACACATGTATGTAATAATATGAAACAATTTGTCGCTTTTATTTAAAAGGAAACTATAGTGTCTGTTGTATTTAAATTGTGTTTGCGGAGATCTATTGTAAATAAATTAAGGCTCAGTTATTGTGATCTGGAATTCTGTGGCTTGTAGTGCGCGTGGTGCAAGTGCTTGCGTGTGGTGAATGTGCGTACGCGCCTGTGTACCTACGGTGCGTGTAGATATACACCATATGATACATAAATTATATTGGTGATTATTGGAAATTTTCCTTTTTATTTATGAACAACTCTTTATCCGTCTTTCACGCGCACTTGACAACCCTGAAGGGAGCGATGTTGATAAGATACAGAGGAAATTTACGAGTTTTATACCTTAAGGGTGGATTTATATCCGCTTGATTGAAACATTACAATAAAACTCCATTTCTATTGGCCGTGGCAGTGATAAAGTGCTGATGTGCCTCTGTTTCGGGTCAAGATGCGAGATAAAGTAACTTTAATTTTGACAACTCAAAGTTACTAGACGATAACAAAAAATTTCAAATGCACTGCATGTACGAAAGCCTGGTTTTTCATGGTAAGAAGCCACGGTTAAGGACTAACATTGTGAATGGGTAAGGAGTGGTGATGGCGGTGATGACGCGGATGTTAGTAATGATGATGATGAAGATAATAAATGAAAAAAAATCCTTATGTAAGTTGGTTTACATATACATTGTTAAATGTCATGGCAGTAGGCTCACCACCTATTTCATACTGGGACGTAAATGTAGGTAACTGGTGAAACGTGGGAGTGTACCACACTCCTCTGCCTACCTCTTTGTGGATTACAGGCGCGGTTTTCCGAAGTGATGGTAGTTTCATTTTGACGTACAAAAAGTGTTTTAGAGAACGAAATTTGATTAAATGGCATTTTAATTGTTTTGTTATGTTGCGTTGTTTTCTATTAAAATTGTTTGTAATTTAACAAATCTATAATTATACGTGTCGACATTGTACATCTGAGGTAGATATTTTCAACGACGCATTTACATGTCGGTCACGCGTTTGTCCGACGCGTTAATCACATGGCTGCTTCGTACGCCGCAAATTACACATTCTTCATACATTATTAGAAAGGTATAAACGTTAGTGTTGATCTCGCTTAATACCCCGCCCGCTGGGGTGACCACGTGTGGATATAAAGAAAATCGGACATGAGCTGTAATTATCTATATATTTTTTCAAAATTACTCCGTAGTTTAGTTAGTAAAAAAGTGGTCATTTAAGTGTTCAATTTTAATTTTTATTGTATTTCTAATACCTTAAAATAAATATATTTCCTTAATATCACTTATTTATTGAGTTTATAATGATCTACAACCCATTTGGCTAAACGGTCACAGTGACCTGCCATGCAGAGGCGAACGGGTTCATGTCGCTGTCGGAACGGTAACTGAACAATGAACATAGTGTTTTGTTTTGTGAGTGAATGTTCATGTGTGTATTCTTATATGATAAACAAAATAAATAAATAACTACAAGTATCTTAGTGCGAGCTAAAAGTTGCGAAAACTTGTCACAAGATATTATTAGAACTAAATATATTATAGCTGTTCATTCTACTATTAAAAATTGACGTTAGAATACACGAAATTTTGTTAAGAGTAAGGACGTCCCTACGTTAATTGAAGGGTGGTAGCCCTAGTCGATACTTAACAGGTTAAGTCGATCTGATCGCATCAGGCTATTATAACTCATCTCTCGGGCCACGATCGGACAAATTGTACGGTGAGTGATTGGTGTAAGTGATATTAAGGTATTTAAGGGCTCAATAAACATGAGTAAAAAAAACTAAGAAATATATAATATAACCACATTAATAACGTTTATGTAATTTATAAAACATTTTTAGACCCATAGAAAAAAATGTAATTTTCCAATATTATCCTAATTATTATTCTTAATTATTATATTACATTTTTTCTCTTTCTTTTTTTGAATCTGCATATCTGCAATGTTTTTCATATGTCTGCCATTTTACACGGGTTAGCTGCTGGAGAATTTCACTAGGCATTAAGTTAGCCCTTTGTATCGCCCTTTGTAAATAAATAAATAAAACAACATTGAATATGCACGATGTTACATATGAATGACGGTTTAATTATACTATTATTTTAACATAACGCCTGGTTCTTTACGGGATATGCAGAAAGCACCGAATGCCAAATATCTCTGTCCTGACAGATTTGCCGCGCTTCTACTATATTCATTACTATAAATATAAGAAATAAACGTAACATATATAAGAAATAAATTTGAAATTAATGATATATGTATATTTATTTATAATTCTAGCCCTGCATAAGTTTAAAACTTACACCATACCACCTTCTTCAGCCTAAGGCGTGTTCACACCCCCGCCTGCTCTTCAGCGAGGCATTATGAATACTCAACATTCGATACTCACCTTAATAATGCATTGTAGCAATCTCACTTGAAGCCCCATCATGATCTGACCATTCCCACACTTACGCACGATACGATTGAAAAAGTGCATTGAATTTTAGATAATTGACATTTTCATATTGTGGCAAACCGAACTAATTGTATTTTTATATTCTTATCTTTTCGAATTTGGTAAGAATTAAGGAATATATATACAAAGAGTTCGTTTAGTGAGATAAAAATATAAAAATACAAACAGTTCAGTTTGCCATACATATAATATAACTTATACGAATACGAAAGAAAAAATGTATAAATCAATAATATTATAAATTAACAAAATACGTCAAGATACGTGGCAATTTATATTGATATATAAGTTGCAACGTATCTTAGGACGTAGGATAGGATAGAACGTAGGATAGGACGATTATGTGCAATAGCCCTTATTATATATTGAAACTTACATGCTTTAAAGTATAATAACAATTAGAAAATGTAACACTGTTGTACATATTAAATGTTTCATTCTGCATCTGGGTATTGTTTACCTAATTCAGTTTAGATTGTTTCATTCAAATATTCCCAAAAAGGTATAATTATGCACCTGACTTTGGAGTTGGTTATGGATAATAATTGAAGACATTTATTCCCTTTACATAATTAGGTTTACACTGTAATTAATGTGTATGTATAAACAACACCCTACATTAATACGTATAAATATCCTTCATTTAAAATGAAAAACACCACATTAATAGTATAACGTTTCTACATTTCTCACACTGGTTTATAATTTAATTTTTATGATATTTATAGGTATACTAAATTATATACCTATCGCTAACGCAGAGATGTTAAAGGCCACTAAAAGTTACTTCATGAAATAAATTGTTCCATTTTGTTTTCTACAACCGTGTTTAAATTAAATCCATACGCTTTCCACTGCGCCGGAGTTGCCAGCGTTATAATTGCCGCCTTACCACTAGCCGCGATAAATCTAGCCGATGAATATTAGCTCGTAAAAAAATAAAAATAAACAATTTTAACGCATGCGATGAGGCTATGACAAATTAATCGGAACGCCAGACGCTTTGTGACATATTTAGTTTGAAAATAGAATGTTGTAGCGGGAAACTAAATATGCACTTGGCGCGAAAATTTTGTCTCATTTATACAGATTGTGTGTAGATTTCGGTTGGTACCGTTAAACTGAAATTTGTTTACCTTTTACAAAATGTTCTGGGATTTAAAGATTTCTGTGCATTAACACGCTGAAACGAAGTTATACAAATAGTAGGTACCTATTGTTAGGACTTTAGCACCTAATAATTAATTTTCTTAGCCAAATTATGCTAAACTAAATAAATTCTTAACTAAACAACAAATATGTAGTCTAAACTGAATAAACACTTTGCTAAGCAATAATAAGCCTAAACTGAATAATATACTTACATGTTATAAGTACCTTTGTTGTAATTACTTTTTATTGTAATAAAAATAAATGTAAGATTGATACACGATCTATTATTAAAAACGGAATTATTTCGATAATTTTAAACCATAACCTGGATATTGAATTCCGAAAGCTGTTCTCCAGCTCGGAGCCCATTGTGCTGAGTTCAGAAACATAATCCTTGCAATACACAATGAGCAATTCATTATACTACACAGTTTCTGAACGTAAAATACGCAGATTAAACTTTATCAGCTTCACTTCGTTACATGGCGATTTAAAGCTTTAGCGTTTTAAAAATAGCATGGATAGAATAATTATCAAGTTAATGAACACAATATAAATTTTAATTATATCACACTGAAGTTAATGTGAGTTCAAGGATTTTTTACCCTTAATTTGCCATATAATGATAATGCACACAATATATATAGAAACTGGGATTTTTTTAGGTATGTGCTGCCAAAATCTTTTTTCTGATCATGCAGCATGTAGGAAATTATTTATAAGTACGATCACCCAAGACGTTCCGTATTGTTTCACTTAGAAAGATAGTATGTTGTTATAATAATGAATATCTATGTTAATATCATAAACTTATAGAAATATCGGTTGAAGAAATATACCTATAAGTAAAATGTTACGTCTAATATTATGCAGTAAAATTAATTCAAAGAGTTTAACTCACTTCCCGCCAAAACTCATTTTATGTTTTTTATTTGGAATGGCATGTGACTGGCCAAAGCGAAACGCATTCGCCTTCCTTTACGCATTACCATTGTCCACAAACTAAACAAGACAAATAGTTGTTTCATTGAACGGCCGCCATCATGGGAAAGTGACATCACTATTTTAATAAATGAACCAACCAATAATAATACTTGGCAGAATGCATGTGCGACTTTTGTCCTGAATTATGTAGCTGTTTTAAATCGTTTTATGGAGTTTCGTTTAGCAATATTAAAATTGACATTTTATTTTATACGGTTTAAAGTAAGTAGGAGAGCTACCGAACTCTTAAAGAATTACAGACGCCATGTTAACTTTTTCTTAATTGTTTTTTTTTAATTATGAGAGCTAATATTGTAATTGAAGCTCGTGTCCAAAGTAAAAAGCCAAGTGATCGAGCTAAGCGAGTGCAGTGAGCTCGCGGGCTGATTGCATTATGCATCGGTTATCGATTAGGGCGCCGACCCTTGGCCAATTTGAGCTACGTACTTGCAAGACTTCATCATCGCTTGTACTTATTTAGGTTAGTAATTTCATTGATTTTGGATATTTTTATTTAGGGAATTAGCAATGGACTCATGATCTATTCCATGAGACGTATAAAGTGACCAGTGAAACGTGGAAGTACTATTCTCCTGTACCTATCCCGAGGGACTACATGTATACTATTGTGATGTTGCAAGTGGAATCCTTAATCTCTTCCTACCCTGATGGAAAATAGACTTTTTTGCAGCGTCCATTGCATAATGGATTTCAGTTTCGAAGTTCCAGTTCAACCACTGTAGCGACTTCCTATTAACATAAAGCTGAAAATCACAATGATGTCCGACGACTTATCTCGACTTCAACATGCCGAACTAACGTCTTGTGATGTCGTTAAGTTTGTGACGACGAAATTAGAACGAACTTCGCGCCCCGGCGGCAGTAGTTCTCGACCTAAACTGTAGTGAAACTAAACTTTACCCAATATCTGCGTGGTCCAGCGAAGTGGATGTCAACAAAGTGAGATTGTTTTTAGTTGTTTTTTGTTCGAAAATTCAAGTATTATTTGGCGTTCTTACATTTATTGGTTAGTGTAATTAGTTTCATTGGTGCCGTGGTTAATGAATGTTAAGTCAGAGGCAGCCAGACGTTGTCGAACCAAAACATATTTTTGTATATACATATCTTCACGTCAAGTTCCTTACGGGGTAGGCAGAGAGCACCGAGTGCCAAATAACTCTATCCTTACAAACCTACCGCGACTCTTGCACATTCATCACTCTCTTCATACATGCACGCCGGTTTCAGAGACTCCCCAATCAGCCAGTATTTTTATATGATGATATTTTTGTATGACAAGCAAGATTTGTTTAACTGAGGTGTAAATACATATAGGTTTAGATATTTGTGTTATATATTCGACTGCCTCGTTGGTCGCGTTGGTTGCAAGCGCACCCACCGATCGAGAGGATGATATCATACCTACCGAGAGAGAGGAAGTTAAAATTCCGTATCGGGCTCTATTGGATTTTTCTAACTTAAATTTTCTAATAGAGGCTCGTAGTGTTGATATGTGCTCGGTGTTTGATAAACTCACCATCTATTCTATACTGGGACTTAAACATAACTGGTGAAACGTGGAGTCTACTACACTCCTCGGCATACCTCTTCGGGCATTACCAGCGTGATATCACACGGAAAAAATTAACCACTCGGCCGAGTACCCTACACCCAGCCAGTCGCACTAACATAGTGACCACAGTGTGAAACGCCATGTAAATAAAGAATTTTGTCATCAGACATAAAACAAGAAAGTAGGTACTTATTAAATTTTATCTATCTAATGTTCCAATGTATTGATGTTTAATGATCAAATAATGATTAAATCATTAATGTTATAATGAATACAGTGTCAACAGAGCCGGCCCTCCGTGAACACTTGTCGATACAATTGCATATAATATATTGACATACGGCGCGTTTCCATTCACCCCTAACGAAACGCTGTAAAACATAGCGCAAACAGTGAAGCAATAACCATGCAAATCCCGACAAACAAACTGACAGGCGGAACTAGAATTAGTTGTGACCGATTCAACTTGAGCTCCCCTGCGTCTGTGACCGAGAGGCAAGAGTTACATGTAATATTTAACATATTCTAATTATGCACCTTAAGTTTTTACGATATTTAAATAGAACGTTTGAATAGGTTCTCGAAATATACCGCTAATTTGTTTAACTATTTTAATGCTTGTTGTTTTTCCATTTTTGTTCTAAATTACCGTTTATATTCAGAACGTAATTTGAAAGTCCATAGTTTAGTAGTATTCATAATGTTATAGGTAACTGACGTAACATCAGGTCTGTAATCCCCGAAGAGGTAGGCACAGGTACTACACTCCCATTTTAAGATTCATAGTTTCCTAGTAATGGAAATAATATGTAGGTAAGTTTTCCTTTTAAACATTTTTAATAAAGATTCTGAGAGTTTAATAAAAGCTGTGTATATTGTCGGCACGGGTTGTACAGGGTGTGAATCGGGGATCAGGAGGGTTGGCCGCTCTCATAGATCATGTTACAGTGGGCCGGGGTGTAATGAAACATCCAGATCGCTGGACGCCGCAGGGCGGTTAGTACAGCGAGGCACACCAGTGTTATTTTTATTTTTATTTTATTTTACATTTTACGGAAAACTTACAGCTAGGTGCATGTGAATTAATATCAAACATGTGATTCAGCTGTCTATTCGCTAGGTGTTTGCTTAAAAATTGTTGAACCAATTGATTGGATTTTAAAATGGAAATAGTTGGACTCCAGAGAGGAACGCAGCCGGTTACATGTCAAAATAAGAATTTTTAGATGTTTCATATTCTATTCTTGTCGTAAAAAATAACAACATTGACACAAAATCATTAATTTTAACTTACAAAAAATAATTCGTCTCATTTCTCACTTGCGCTCGCTAAAGCCTGCGGGTAGCGGCTGTTAGTTAGATATAACAGTTTATGTCACAAGTTGAAATGTAGAATCTGCTTGGCTTGTGGCTTTCTGTGTTTGTAGTAAATGTGTGTCATTACAGAATTGGCGTATAAATAACAACTATGCGGGTATGATAATAGTTTTTCCTTTTGTGATGATCTCGTAATCAAGTTGTCGTAGTAAGTTAAAGATAATGCACAAATAATTAAACTTTCAAACTCATACACACAAATGCACACAAATCCAGTTAAATAAGCACTGACTATTTAGAATATTGAAATCATAATTTAGTTATCTGTTAGCTTTTGCGCGATAGATGTAGTACCTGTTAAAAAACATAATTCAAAATTTGAAGGCAATCTATATAAAACAAATATTTTACAGTCCTATGTAAAAAAAAATCAAAAAATTTAATATAATGTTTATTTTCATATTTCTGCAAATAGATACTGTAGGTATTAAGAAATATATTTTAAAATTGTTATTTTAACATCCCGCCAGGTCCCTTACAGGGTAGACAGAGAGCGCCGACGGTCAAATATGTAACCTTACAGAACTAGCGTGCTTCGGCTACATTAAAAGTTATAGTAAAACAATAGGCTCACCACCTATTCCATAGTGGGACCTAAACGTAACTGGTGAAACGTGGGAGTGTTCTACATTCCTCTGCCTACCTCTTCGGGGATTATAGTCGTGATGTTAAGTTTTTTTTTAAACGCTTTTGTACACGAGTGTCCGTGATCTTGATCGAGCATTGCTTGGAGTGGCGCTACCACTGATTGGGCACGTGTTCTCTGATCACAACCATAGACTGTCCCTTTATCGTCGCGAACAGGAATTGGATACCTATATATTGTATATAACATTTATATGTCGAAATTAACTATCACGCTTTTGAGGCCGCTTTGCTGGTTACGGGTCTCTCTCACTGCGAGAAGACAACACATACAACCATGAAACTCCGCAATGGAGTAAAATTTATTATTGATATCTTTTTCAATTTTATTTTTCGTATGAATTTAGAGACTAGACTGAAAATTTGGGTGGTTTAAACAGTAAACCGTCAAACAGACTTGTTTACCACTAACACCATACCGTTCACTATATTTGCTCATTTACTATATTTCTATTAACTTATAAACGTGTAAAAAAATTATCTTCTGTTTTTATATCAGTAACCCGATTCTACATTAACAGTGTTTGTCTGTGAGCCTATTTGTCTGGTACTACAGCAGATTGGTATCGCGGCAGCGGAACACGACACCCGCGACACCGGTTTGCGCCATTTTGTGAGCGCGAGCGAAGTAGCGATAGCAAAAAAGGCGACGTGAAATTTTAAAACGCGAGTATTCAAGCAACGTATCTAACATTAGACATTTCGTCGCCCTTTGTAACTTATATGTAGGTTAACATCACAGAGAAAGTTGCGCCTGTATTTCTCCGAAGGGGTAGGCAGAGAAGAGAGGCATTGGATAAAGAATAAAAATAATAGCACTTCTTGTGTCCCTCGTGCAGCTGCCTCATCGCCGATAAGGTAGGCAGAGGAGTGTAGTCAATAGTAGTAGTACTATTAGACTGTAGTAGTGTTGACTGTTCATCATATAGGTACAACAACTCAACAATTTTGTCGCTTTCTATCATAATACAGTATAATTTTGTAACGTGTGTAACGTATGTATAATACAGTGTAATTTTGTAATATGTACACACACAGAAACACATAGTAACGTATGTGTGTTATTATAGGCTATACACAAAGATTATGACAAATGAAACTTCATTAACTAACTCTCACATCTGACACTGACTAGAACAAATGAACTCGATGGAATACATAATATCAGGAGTACAAGCTAATTGGAAAATTAACTTAACGCTCCCCTCCCCTCCTTAAAACCGCCTACAATCCAGCCATTAAATTTGATAACATCATATGTCTCGCAAGATGATTGCCCATTGCTGGTAATGGGCCGGTAACTTAATTAACTTGATAGTATATGCTTAAACGTAAATGTGATTAGATATGATCTAGCTAAAAATAGCATTTTATTATTTATAAGGCTGAAAAATATTTATAAAAACCACATAATAGTTACATATACAAACACAAGTAATAAAAACATAAGAATATTCAATAAAGTTCATCGATCTCAATCTAAACATAAACATGTCTGTTTAAAGCGCTCGGGAACTTCACGTGACACAAGCACCTACGTAACATCACGCCTGTAATCCCTGAAGAGGTAGGCAGAGGAATGTACACTCCAACGTTTCATCAGTTACGTTTACGTTTCGCTATGGAATAGGTGGTGAGCCTATTGTCATAGACAAGAATATAAAATTAGAAAAATGCAATAGTGCCCGACGCGACATTTGAACTCAGAACCTATCGAGGCAGTTACAAGTACTGATAGTACCTTTACAAAACTTAGAGTTCTCTAATGTTCTCTAAGTCGGGTAAAGTTTATTAAACCGCACTTAGCTAGCCATCAGCGTGGGAGACTACGATGTTAACTCTATTTTGAAACGGACCCACTTCCAACAGCGAAACGGTAAAACGGCTAATGACGATGGCCGTGATGTCGACACTGATGATGAAGTTTCATACGTAACAGAGAGAACAAAACATTCAAAAACACATCCGTGGATCGTAACAAAACAGTTTAATAACATAATTAGATGACGACTCAGGAAATGATCTCAGCGCGTCATAAATTTCATTGCATTTAAGTAATTTATACGGTTAATTTATGGCGTT
>DWDU01004602.1:0-10623 GCA_018245575.1 Jemadia suekentonmiller | reverse complement strand
TTTCCCTGTCAATAGATGTATATATCAATAAAATGTCCACAGTGTGAACGTAGCGTCGTTGACGCAGTCCGAGATCCGCGACATCATCCTCGGCATGGAGATATCGGCGCCGTCCGCGCAGCGCCAGCAGATCGCGGAGATCGAGAAGCAGAGCAAGGAGCAGAGCCAGCTCACGGCCACCACCACCAGGACTGTCAACAAGCACGGTGACGAGATCATCACGTCCACCACCAGCAACTATGAATCACAGACGTTCAGGTACGCTCGTGGCTGATTGACTTGGGCCATTGTGATCTAAGTAATGTGGATAAAGTTAAAAGCTACAGACTCTTTATAATAAATTTACATCATTAGAATTTTTTGTAGTAGATGCTTCTATGTTGGCCTAAATAATATGTATGTCAATATTATTATTACGTTTGCACCTTTAAAATAAAACGAAATGTAATGTTTAAATAATAATATAATAATAAAATTAATAATAAATGGTTCAATAAAGGTTGAATTCTCTATTGAAGATTTATAGCAATGTGTGTAAAAAAATGTAAGTCATACACTTGACAATTTAACTTTTATATTAAAGTGTTTAATTTTTTTATAGTTCAAAAACGGAATGGCGTGTGCGTGCAATTTCTGCCACGAATTTGCACCTTCGTACCAACCACATCTACGTGAGCTCAGACGATATCAAGGAGAGCGGCTACACATACATTTTGCCAAAGAACCTGCTGAAGAAGTTTGTTACGATCTCTGATTTACGTGCTCAGGTCAGTTTGAAGTTCGATTTTTTTTTTAATTAATCGATTTTTATGACTTATATGAACCAAAATAATTATTTTCACTGCATATTTTATCCGATAGACCTTGATAGAACTCTGTTAGACATGTACACCCGTCCATCAAATTGCATATAAGAGTTGAAGTAAAGTGCGATCGCCGGCGTAAGAGTGTGAAGTAACGAGGCCCCGCTGCGCAGATCGCGTGCTACCTGTACGGCACGTCGCCGGCCGACAACCCCATGGTGCGCGAGGTGCAGTGCGCCGTGGTGCCGCCGCAGTGGGGCACGCACCAGGCCGTGCACCTGCCGCGCCACGCGCCGCGCCACCCCGCGCTGCAGCACCTGCAGCCGCTGGGCTGGATGCACACGCAGCCCAACGAGCTGCCGCAGCTCTCGCCGCAGGTCAGCCTCCTTCGTATTATGCAGAGTTTTGTCCAAAATGATCTGTTTGTTAATTATATATTAATATTATTTATTCGTTAATAATATATTGCGAATCTTTCATTATTTCAGATCTAGTATATTATTTATTTGTCACCTGTGCATTATAAAAATGTAAAATGAACTAAACTGAATGTGTATTATTTTTAATGTAATTTGTCCAGAAAATATTTGACATTGTAATCAATAAATTCTACATTTATACAGGACATAACAACTCATGCAAAAATAATGGCTGACAACCCATCGTGGGATGGAGAGAAGACCATTATAATCACATGTTCCTTCACGCCGGGATCTTGTTCTCTTACGGCATATAAACTCACACCTAGCGGCTACGAGTGGGGCTCCAAGAACACAGACAGAGGAAACAACCCTAAGGGATATCTTCCTAGCCATTATGAAAGAGTGCAAATGTTGCTATCAGATAGATTCTTGGGATACTTCATGGTTCCATCACAAGGAAGCTGGAATTACAACTTTATGGGTAAATTAGGCTTTGTTAAAATAGTTGAAAAAGTTGACTTTAAACGTATTTTCGTCCCTTTATACTTTTGTTCCTTTATTTGTCTCCATTTAAATGATGTAGTTAACAGATACAATAAGATATAAAAGTTATATTCGTCGTCATTTGCTTTTGATAACATAAAAAATTAGAATGCAATGAAATTTTTATTATTGATATTTAACGTTTATATTATAAATAATCCAAAAAAAATGCTAATGTAGATAAATTAGCTTAAAGTGAACATTGCAATGCAAAAGCAATAAAAAAATCGTCTAACAAAACATGAATTTTAGTTCTTAGTGAATTTGGATATTATTTCATAATTTGTCATGTAACAGCAGCAGCTACAACGATTGTCTGTTTACCAGGCGTACGGCACGACCCCAACATGAAGTACGGTATTCAACTGGGCAACCCGCGAGAGTTCTACCACGAGGTGCACCGCCCGGCGCACTTCATGAACTTTGCCGCGATGGAGGACGTGGTGGCGCCCACTCTCGCGGCAGACAGGGAAGACTACTTTGCTTAATATATTTTTTTAAAACTTTTGTACACTTTTTTGCAATAAAATAGGGATCTTAGGAGCCTATACTTAAACATATTGGCTGAGGGACCCAGAATTGTTAAAAATTTGTATATAGGATAAGGACAAGCAAAATAAAAGATGATTAATTAACTTGTTTGTTTTTTTTTTAATTTCCCAGGACAAACACTTAACGAATAACACTGGATACGTAAATCCTGTTACTGAGATCACACAAATTTGGTTATACTAAATTGAAACAATATGAATAAAACCAAACGAAACCTTAATTTAACATAATGATATATATTTGAAGATTCCATTGGAATTAACAATCTTTGAAACCACACGGTGGAGTTAGAATCAAATTATCAATGCTTGTAGCCATTAATAACTCATCGCTAATTTCATTAACAGTCTCTGTCATTAACTCTTCGTCTATGGACATATCTGTACTATTTGTTTTAGATCGAATGGACGTCTGGTCAAATTCTATAATCTGCGTCAATTCGTCGGCTATGTCTGATGTTTCGGAACTACTGATCAAGACCATATCATTATTATTGAATTCATCATCACTATGTGGTGTTATATTTACCTCAACATCAACATCACCTCTCTCATTGTCTCCATCATCGCTATCGATATTTTGCACTATAATGTTGCTACCCTCGTCCGAATTTATAGAATTTGCAATACTTTTATTTACATCGCATTCTAAATTATCGTCAGAGGAGCATATATTTTGTAATTGAACCTCACGACTGTGTACCGACATCTGTTCAATGTTTGTGTACGTGTTAAGAAGTTCTGTAGATGATTTAACTAAAGTAGATTTTTCGTTATTATATTTAATCATGTCTTTCGTAGTGTTAGATGTGGAACGACCGGTTAAGTTTTTCTCTATAACATAACCATATTTACGTTTAGGAGTGTTCTGTGATAATTCAGTTGCATTGAGATTTGCTAGCGGAGCAACAGGCGCATCACCCAACGTGTTTTGTCTTGATGAGTTAGCAAAAGATATGATATCGCTAGATACATAGGTGGAGTATTTTGTTTTTTCCATCCGCATCCGTCTGATCAAATCTCCATTATCTTGTTTGAATTTTTCAATCATACCCTTTATCTTAACATTTGCGTTAGCGTGTTTTCTACTCTCCAGTCTGACGTCTGCGTTTAATTTGTACAGTAAAGCCTCATCTGATCTGAGCGGTGTTTGTATTGCTTGTGGCTGTAATAAATTGAAACGTCTTCAGTATAGTACCACACATGAGCAATCATTAATAAAGATATATTAAATTTAATTATTTCATCATTATGTACCTTTCTATTTTTTGCAATAATTTCAGCTAGCTCTATAGCAAGATTGACGGTTTCTTCTGGCAAGTGTGTTTTAGCGGCTAACGCTAAGCCGTAATGTTCTATGTTTGATGTTCCAGGTTCTATTTTGTGTTGATAAATTAGCCTTTTTTGTTTATTTTGTGTCGTTCCGTGCTCTTCTTCTGTGACTGCTGCATGGCGACTAGAACATTATACTTATACAAAATAAAACATACATTTCATTTATTAATTAAAATATCCAAGAAAGTATTTTTTTAATATTTACAAGCGTCATCAATACTTCTTATGTACAAAAAAATCCTTTAAATTGAATGCACTTTTAGTCAAGTTCCATTTCAACTAGTTAAATAGTTTTAGTTTTAATTAAAACCATACCTATGTATATCAGAAAATACTAATTATAAATACTTATCCATACTTGACAACATTAAAGTATAAGTCCTGCAATCTAGTGAGGTACATGAAATGCGTTGTAAAGAATGTAAAAGCTTCACTGCCTAGCAGCTCTTCACAAATGGCCCAAGATATACTGGTCCCCTCTTCTATGCATGTTCCTCTGTAATGATGTAGTGGAAATTTATAAATACTTCGAACCTCATAAATAATAGCAAAATGCAGTGGTATTATAAGAATTGTAGATTGTACCTTTAAATATGATAACAAATTATATTTATGTTATATTATATTAAATATCTATCAAATACCTGCAAAGTTCATCTATTATAACTAAACTTGTCGGTGTCAAGCCCTTCAATATGTGCTGGATTTCTTTCATCTGTAATTTACATGTTTTGTTATTATATACAATATATTATGGCAATGTATTTCTAACTACCCACCTCACGATAAAAGAAACCGTTACGATATAGAAGAATGACGGCTGGCATATTTTTTTTAAACTGAACTGCGGGAATTTACATAGTTTTAAAATAATAATTATAATTAATCCACCTCAAAAACGTATGTGGAAGCGTTTAACTCTACACTGTCATTAAAACCGATTCTTGAAAATATTCTGTCACATATTCGTACAACAGCATTTGTGGCAGGCACGAAGCAGCCTAACTGAAATATTAAAATTTGAATAAATAAATTATATCGATTTTTAACTGCTATCTACTTTCCTCGAAAATAGCTCTAGATGACCCAACATTAAACAACATTCAATCACATTTAATTACGTTTATTTAATGTATTCGACATACTTAATATCTCTCCTTTATTCTACAGAAAAACTTAATTGGCATTGAAAATCGTTATCGTTAAGATCCCAAAATCTCAATGTTCAGAGAGCTAGGCGAGTACCTCGAGGTATCCTCAAGGCACTAATCTGCGCACGCCTAATATTACAAATTACAAAACAAAATAAGTTTCTTATTAAATCCACTGGTCATTGTGACAAATTACGGATTTAACCCTTCTCCTTCTGAGGAGATCTGCGTTCAACAATGAAACGATGTGATATATTAACCGACTTACTTGCGCCATAATTTGTAAAATAGCAATCTGTTTTATATAAATACTTTTGCCTCCCATATTTGGTCCGGTGATTATAGTGAAGTTCTTTTCGGGGGAGGCAAACTAGGGGATAAAAAATAAAACTTAAGTTTTAACTCTTATATGATATATAGGCTATGTTTAAAATTCAATATTAGAGGGTCTTACAATATCGTTGGGTACGGGCAAGACCTGACTGTTATAGTCCAAAAGAGGATGGACGCTGTTCCGTATATCCAAATAGGTATTGAAATCAGGTCTTATATACGATCCCACAATGCTAGCCTAAATAACAATTGAAAATGAGTTGAAGAAAGTAAAACGTAAATAAAATCTTAATCTTACTACATATTAGCAACGCGTAGGTCAAAAAAACCAAACCTGAGCCAAGGCTAACAAAATATCCAATTCTGCAACGTTCTCACAAAGCTTGTACAGACTGGACATGAAAGGGCGTAGTTCTTTTAATAATGTTGAGATCACGCTGCAAACAAACTCCTGTTGTATTAAGCGCAAATAAATAAATACCAACACAACACATTACACTCAAATCGCAACAAAAAGATTCCACGCCTTGGTTGCCACGAACACATGAGCATTCAACAGCCAGATATAGTACAGTATAATCGTTTCCTTATTAATTAATCTGTTCAGCCAAAACCTGAAAGACTGTATACGAGAATTCCTTCGTGTCGTCGTAATAACTTATCATCAGATCCGTAAAAGGTTACATCACACCCGTATCGCCCCGAAGGTAAAAGCAGAGTATAATGTATTCTCTAGTTTCGCTAATTACATCCTACGTCCCATTATGAAATAAACGGCAAGCTTATAGCCGTACACCCCAGAAATGCAGATTTCGAGCTACTAAGAAGACCTCTAAGTTAGAAACACCCAATAGTATCTGACCCGCAGATCGAACCCGGGACCCCTCGACCAGCAGTCGCTCTTGCAGCCACTACTACCGAGGCAGTTAAATTATGAGTTAAACTTTTAAAACAAGGAACCAATTCCTTCCAACTTCCAATTGCCTATAAGTAGCTTACATGCAATATGCATTGCATGGATTATCACAGGTACATACTTACTTTTAAAGATCTAAAAACATTCAAAAATCTTTTACAATTTTATTGCGTTCAATACTACCTCAGTGGCTTCGAAACTCATCGTGATCTATTTGTTGGTTTTAAAGTTTTCTATTAATATTATTATTAAACTACGTTGTATATTTGTGTACACACAATACAAATAAGCTAGTTTTAATGTACGTTGAAAATCTGTTAATGTTAACTGATACAACTTCAACAAGTTTATATTTACATGTTACTCATTTTCTGTATTTCATTGAGAGACTCCTTAGCTTGATGGTCGAGTACCACCAGTTCTTCAGTCGACATGGTAACGTTTGCACCGTTGAATACAACCTTCAGGAATATTGAAAAAAATTATGTGTGAAATAAGTTCAAACACTATTACAACATCTATTTACTATTTTATTAGGCTGTTGTCTATTAAGTACCTTTATTGATTTGAAATTAACCAAATACATACCTAACTGATGGCACGCGCACAATTTGTGGTCGTCTTATCAACGATAGTACAGGTTTGCGCCGAGCCGGTATATGCTGATAGAAATCAACCGTCACGTGTTCAGTTCACAGTACCTGTATGAAAATCGATGGCAACTCTTCTGCGCTGAAATGTCGCCTGTTCCTCGGCGCCACCGGCAGCACTATGTGGAAACCTTTCGTGACGTTCTGGTTCAATCTCAGAGGCAAATCGTAAGTTTCGCTCAGGTTTTCTACAATCTTCTGTATGTCTTCTATTAGTTCGGAGTAAGTTCTTCTGGCTACGTCCAGAAGACCGTTGATCTCTGGTTTAACCGCAAAGCAGCGTTGAAAACTGCCCATGGCGCCCTTCTCCGGGTGAGCGTCGTCTTGGATTATGCTCCGTATACGGTCGGCTATTTCTACGTAATGCGGGTTCTGGAGCTCCTTATGTGAATTTAAGAGCAAAACGCAAATGATAAATAGATTTTGGATGAGTAATATTTTTAATAGATCACTTTCTCTCGCTTCACTTCATTTTATATATGTAGGTACATTTGTATATATGTGCAAATTTACGTGTTTTAGATATATAACTTATATATTTTCACGAAATAGTGAAATCTGGAGCTATAAACGTAACATCACGCCTGTAATCGCCGAAGAGGTAGGCAGAGGAATAATGGAGCTGGAGCTATAATAGATGTCTATATTGTCGGATCGAAAGTTTTCGTTCGGTTTCGATTTAAAGCTCTGGTTTAAGGGGAAAACAACCACACTAAGACTCTGCCGAAATTACTATTTATTCGCCATCGGGGAAAATTTTTATACCTATTCATAAATAACTTTGTTATTTTTAGATGATTGGTTTGCATGCCCAGTGTGGTAAGTCTATATCCGACATTGGACTGGGACCCACCGGCTAAGTAATGTGAAATGGTTTTGTACATAACTTAGGTAAATATTTACATTTTTAATCTTCCGAAGAACATTACTTTCGGCGGAATTAAGCGCGTCCTGCAAACTTGGCACCAAGTCCATAGTAGTTTTCAACAAGAGCGTCTGCTGTATCTGCGCCTCGCCGAATTTGTCCACATTCTGACTTGGAGTCTCGATGCATAGAAACAGTATTTTGTCTACCTCTGTTAGCTTTTTTATTACATTCTGATAGAAAACATTTACGATATGAAATGTATAATAGCAATATCATCATTTTGTCATAGTATTATCTCATGAAAAAATTAAGAAATAAAACTGAGGTGTCGTATCTAATTTTAACATAAAGGCATTGAGAACTGACCAAAGCGACCGTGTACTTAGTATTTTGTTCGTCATAATCTGCTAACAGCAAGGGAAACGTCGTGAGGAAATCTACACATACTACAGTGCCCCATAACGTTCTCTGAGGCGTGTGAAAGCTGCCTTATATTATCCAATTATAATTTTATAATATTTCTATAATATCCAAACACTATAATATATAAGTAGACCGTCATAAATATCGTATAGTTTCCATCACCCGCAGATCCGCCATCAGTCCGTGATCACTCTCAATCAACTCCTGGACGGCGTCCAACCTGGCGTCAATGAGCCGTCGGTCGCACGAGGGCTGCAGCAGGGACGCCCTCAGGGCCCGGATGCCGCCGACGGTGCACGTGGGCCCTAACACTCCCAGGAGGCAACAGGCGGCGCCCGCCGACGGCACCAGGGGCTGGACCAGTTCCAACTGGGTCGCTGTCCCAACATCTTGTAGATGTGGAAATATTAATAATGGTGTCAATTATAAAACAGAACAATACAGTGTAAGCGTGTCATTTAAATTTTAAACACTGATAATTTAACGATAAATATCTCTAGTCGTCAATTATCTGCCGATGCTTCGAAAACTGGTAACGGCCAGTATCAAAAGGCAATCTCATTTTTTTGTTAATCTCATAAATAATATTATCTCAATATAAATTTTATTTTTTCCGAATAGCCACTAAAAAAATGGGCCAAAATGTGGATCTAGACGATTTTTTATTGCAACGTTTATTCCGGATGAAACAGTAAAGTATACCTATGATCATAGTGTTTTCGGACGAGTGATATTCAATCTTGAGCGATTCTCTAGCGAACACGATGCACTGTATGTATTCGACGTACTTTAATACAGCCGCCGCTGCTGTCAGAGCGTAGAACCTGTAGAGTTTAGCATCATGTACCGTCAGTGGCGTAGCGTGAAGGTGGAGGGTGGGGGGAGGCAGGGACGTGCGCCTCGACGTCGGCGCACTTTTAAGGGACGGCAATATAGTGTTGGTCGTCGAGATGCTCATAAAGCCAAACATACAAATTATTATTTTTTTTCTTAGGCTTTTTTTAGCTCGTCGAAATGATTCTCATATTTTTAAAGAGGCGAGAGTACTATTTCTTTTTTTTTTCACACTACGTCACTGTGTATCGTCATCATCAGTAACAGGAGTGTACAATAACAACAGGGCATAAGAGAGGCAACCATATATTTGTTAAAAGTGACAATATAAACAAAAAACTGTGGAAGAAACACAGAATTACTAAAACTGCTAAGGATGTTAAATAATGCAAGCGATGTACGTACACAAAGTATGATTGAGAAGAAAGAAAAGTATATGTAAAAACATTATAAACAGGCTATTGCAGTCCACTACTAGACATAGACCTCCTGATGGGTTACGCCCATAATCCCCTCGCTGGGCATGCGTGTCGCCGATCGCAAAACACAGCTCGAAACACCTACGTTGCTGCCCACAGACGGCAGCAGATTCAGCATCGGCCAGGTAGAGCGCGCGACCCTGCGATCTGCTAATAAAGCAGTAGAACCGCTAAGGGCGTATACTTGTGCATGACTTGCAGGCACACGGCGCTGTACTGCGGCGCGCAGAGCGCGAGCAGCTGGCGGCGCGCGGCCGGCTCGCTGAAGTGGCGGCGCTGCACGGCGGCCACGGCGGCGCGCGGGCGGCGCGCGCGCACCAGCGCGTGCAGCTGCCGCCGCGCGCCGCACGCCGTGTGCGGCATTATTATCTGCGCGACCGCATGTGCCAGACTGTACGAGCGTAGTATCAGTCGCGCTTGAAAGCAGTTCCGCAAGACATCTCGCGTATTGCAATAATAAAAACCATGACATATAATACGACTAGGTACAACGTGACGGACTTCGATAGTTCAATTAACTCCAATCGCTATACAAATTGGATCGTAAATTTAAAAAGGTACTGATAGTGACAGATATTAAAGATTTCTAGTGGACGTAATAGAATGACAACATAGAAAATAATGATAAGTGACCACGAAATTAATCAACACAAACGATTAATGCACAACATTGTACGTAGATATAACGTTCCTTAACGATAGCGTGTCGGCGGTCAAGGTCATCTGCCACGTGCGAGTCGGATTGTGATAGTTTCCGACAAAATATCCAATACATCATTGTTACCGGAGCCAACATATTAATAAGGAACTATTTAATATCTTTCACATTAATTCATATAAGCTTGCGAACACGTTACCTCAAGGTATCTATTCTACGCATCTGTTTTAGATACCAATATACCGTATTAGCTTATAATGATAATGATACCAAGAAAGATAATAATCGGCCTTTGTCAAAGAATATTTGTTTATTTCAATAGCGAATTTGGTACATGTGTAATTTATAAACGAAATTAATAAAATCAATGTAAGTACGTACGTAATGTGATTTTATTTAAATTCTACATAAATGTAGTCTCACCTCGACTGGGTTAAAGTAATTAATCTTGGTCATTGTATGCGTGTACAGGAGAGTGTCGCTAAACTGACACAACACTAAGTGCGGGTGCCTGAGGTCCACGGCCGCCATGCCTATCTCACCGCGAGCCATGCCCCTGCCTTCAGATATAGCTGTAATGAAAAAAAAAAACGTAAACGTAACATCACGCCTGTAATCCCCGAAGAGGTAGGCAGAGGAGTGTAGAACACTCCCACG
>DWDU01004601.1:0-10626 GCA_018245575.1 Jemadia suekentonmiller | reverse complement strand
AGTGCTTTACGATGTGAGATTACCTAACGAAATCTAGTACCTTTCAGTTAATGTCAAGTAACTTTCGCTGCCTTGTTTCTGATATTATAGAACGGTTCAATATTTTAGTGAGATTTATTTTTGTCATATTAGCTAGTAAAATGTCTGTGGCGAACTATTTCTGCTAATATTTGCGTCATCTAGAAATATAGAGATAACAGGTAAGAAAGCCAAGTTACGTAATTTTTTAGATATTACTATCATAATCGATTACGAGGCTCCACTCGACGCTGGCTCAACACTAGACAAGTGAGGCTAGGCTGACTATACACACTAAGAAAACGTTCTGGAAATCTCTAGATAGTACTGAATTTCTTACTATGTTTTCCTTCATCACTACAGCATCAAATTCTATATTTAATTAAAGTGATATCAAACCTTTCCTTTTTTTATATTATTCGATATCACCTTATTACGGAGGCATACAAACTTGGATCAAATCGAATATATCTTAAAAGATTGGTCAAAAATTACTTTAATAGTGAAAGTATGACGACTTTACTGAATGTAGCGGAGGAGTCTGCCGAGACCGATACTGTAGCTAGTGCAAATCCTTAATCTCTGCCTACCGTGATGGGAAATAGGCGTGACTATAAATATTTTATTACGAAACCCGTTAAAATCCACGAAACGTAAGGCAATAAAGCCGGGAACTTTATTGTCCGGGATCTTACGTTATCCCTCTTCGCCTTATCAGCATATCTGCTTAACGCGACGTAGCGCGGGCTCGAACAAACAACTTCACTGAGCTTATCTCACTCGGCTATACTTGTTTGTGGAAGTACTGCACGTAGGTACTACCAAAGTTCAAGTCGCGAAGAATTTTGTAATAAATCAGCATTATTACTATTATACAATTACGTTAGGTTCCTCGTGGAGGATTCAAATAGTAAATTATATCGTTTTTATTATAATAATACACTACATACATACATACATATCGTCACGCCAGGTCCCTTGCGAGATAGGCAGAGAACACCCATAATATACTATAGTATAATAATCAGACCAAGACCAGAGAATATTGCCCAAATAAGTTTGATACAGTCTAATCGAAACTCGAAGTCTCCAAAAGCAGAGTGCATGTTTGAAAATAATAAATACTCAAGTCTAGCGAAAAAGCGATCATATCAAACCATGCTCGGAGCTGTCTAACAAACATCTACTACAAACGGCATTGGTGATTTAACATCAAACATCAAACGAGTACGCTTCCTTATTTTTAACAGCGAACGTATTCGAAGACAGTAACTTCTTAAAAGTCTTATCACACAAATATCGAATTCGTGTCTCACAGTGGCGAATAAGAGAACAATGCGATATTAGTCGAATACTGCGAATTAGTTCGCGTTGCAAGCGTATAACGCGAGCTAGTTCGGATTCCTGTCACATCCTTCGCTTCCCGCCTTAGTCTCGGTGTTCGCTCATCGCGGGGCGGCTAGTTGGGCGAACGTGTGCTACCTACACATTTGAAGTCATCAGCATGCGCTGTGTGCGGTGAACGCACAAGCGAACGTTCTGGAACCAAGCGGTTTTGCAAAGCGGTATGTACGTCCCAGTTGAGTGTGACGTCACATATGCGACATAATTTCACAAAAGTTAGCACACGTATTATTCGGAAGTCACGTAAACGTCTCGGTTTTTTTTTCAGCAAATATGGAACATTGTTTAATACTACATAGGATGGGTTTTATGTTTCTCTCATATATAAAGTCTCATAAATAAAGTTCATACGGTCGGTACATAAACTCCAAGACTGCTGACTCAATTTCAACAGGACTTTTACTGATAGATAGTTGATGTTATAAGGAGTGACATAAGCTATTTTTATTTAAAAAAAAATTTAGAGTTCCGTACAAAACATATACATATACTTATTGAAGATGCTGTTTTTAGACCTAACACAAACCAAATATTTGTTCTCATGACGTCCACAATCAAATTCACTAACCAGAAGGCAAACGGGCCATTTAAATTCATTAATACATTACGTAACATCACGCCTGTATTCTCTCTAAAACGTAGCCAGAGTGTAGTACTCTTAAGATTTATATAGTTATATTATAATATAACGTATAGGTTCGAATGTGGAATTGCTGAAGAGCCTATCACACAACATTCCGCGAGGACGTACCTAGGACTACTACTGATAATTTCAAATTGGAAAATGAAGTTCATTAATCAAATTAAAGTATCTATTACGTAATCATTATGTTGTATTGCAAAATATAGAACGCGAGTACCTACTATCTGACTAGGACATACTGCTGAATTTAACAAAAATTGGATTTAAAATTAAGAAGGTCACGTGCAATCGATGAGAAGCCTTACCAATATCTAGGCACGCGGAGAGCTACGGGTTTTCTCTCGTCGCCCCTCAGCTTCACTCGTAAGATTTCACGAGGATAAAATTTGAATTGTAGGCACCTGAACAGGCAAAGAGAAATGATAACGAATTGCAGAGCATTTTTGTTGTATGATGTTTCGTTGTAAAGCAAAAGAATTTCGCTTGACCTCTCTGAGCTCTATCATTATTCTATCTGGATTTAACAGTTAACACTAAGATACTATTATAGTTCTTCGGTACTATTTTTGCTAGGAACTTAAACTGTCACCATTCCTATAGTTTTACGATTGATCTTCTGCTACTAAGGTGACTTTTTTGTATATATTTACGAAACGCGTAGTCTCACGTCACAATGAATAGGGTATTTATATAAAATGCGCAAATAAATTGCAATGTAATATTTTAGATGATATTTATTATTATATATTATAATATTATATGCCTTTATTCTATTCATAAAAAGGAAAGAAATTTTGATAATAATATTAATTATTTTAAAAATAACTTTTATTACAATGATATCTTTTTCGATCATTTTCATTCACGATTGCTTAATAACAAGTCGTTTTTTTGAATAAAAAATCTTGATAGGTACTATTGACCATAACAAATTGTAGAGTTGTATATAAAATATACAAAAAAAAATCAAAATAGGATCATAAGGTTGATTTAGATACAAATTAGTCTTAAACTTAACACCATTTTGTCAGTAATACCTATTTACAATACACGCAAAGTTGTTAGGAACATTGCAGACAGATTGGTTTGTTGCATCGACAACAGTAGAATCTTGTTTGCGTCTTTAGTCTGGGACAAATACTTCCTTCCTAGGTCCTTTAGGCTGAGATTATGGTTGCGGAAGAGTTAACACCTGAACTAAAACTTATTTTATATTTAAACGCTACTCCCTTGGCAGTCAGTACGACAAAAAGTTACCTCTCCGTAACTTAACACTGGTACAAAACAAAAGCATTCAAACCAGCTAGTAATCAAATATGAATTGCTTCACATATATGGAACACGTATTTATTTATTTATTTATTTATTCACTCATCGTGTTTCAATGTGCAACTGTTCTACAGATTCAACTGTTTCAGGAAGATATTGAACGAAAAATACATCATACGAATTTAACAATAGCAACCGTTCAAAAGATTTTAGCAAATGTCAGGAGATATAAGCTTTCTGTCAACAGGATATTCTAACATCAAAATCTAAGCGATGATTACTAGAATAATTACGCCCTTACATGACAAAATAATTATACGCTAATGAGACGTTATATATTTGATAACATTATCTATTGATATACGTATGTGCTTGGCTTCTATTAAAAATTATGAATAATATTTACAAGGAATGTAGCTCATCTTGAATACTAGGAAGCGGAAGTGCATCGTCCTCCATATCGCATTTCAAAGCGAACTGCGACGTGCATATCTCATTACTAATCATTAGAATTTGAATGGCTGCTGTTGCTAAAGGCTACGACATTCCAGATTTAAATTTTCACCCGCCATGTCGTACGGTGGCCGCCATTTTGGTTGGTTTTGCTTGCTCATTCGCTTGATTTCTGAAATTTATGTAATGAATTGTTGTCGCTTCTATGTGATTTATAACTTCCGTAATTATTACCTGTGCTTATATTGAGTCTTTATATGAATCTGTAGTATTCATTTATCTACTGATTCATTTATATACTTACCAGCTATTACATAGTGAGATGTACACGTAACTGGTGAAACGTGGGAATGTTTTATATTCCTCTGCCTACCTCTTCGGGCATTACAGGCGTGACGTTACGTCACTTATCTAGAAATAATCACATGTCTTTAAATAGTAACCGGTTAAACCGGAAACATTCGCTGACTTGCTCGATATATATTTATAAAAGCTAATAATAATATTTTTAACGCGCAACAAAGGTGATAGAAATGAAGCTAGGCGTACAAGTCAAATGTTCTTAATAGCTGCTAGACACGTTTGCTCGTAAATACATAATCACTTCAACATCATCACCATTATCAGCCCATTGCAGTCTACTGTTGGACTCCTCCCTTGAGGGGAATCCCCGCGCGGGGCATGCGGCCTATTGCTATACACTAGCCACAAATCCAGACTCCGAGCCACTACTAGAAAATCTTAGTAAGAAAAATCCAATAATGCTCGACCCGGGATCGAATCCAGGACATCTGGATCGGCCGTCGCGCTTGCAATCAACACGACCAACGAAATAGACCTATTTTAATATGCGAATATCGTACACTGACCTTCAAAGTTAAAGTCATTGACCTCGGGCACCCCTGTCTTAAAGGGACATCGGCAGGTGCCGGTCCCCCTTTAGTTTGCGTGCGAATTTAGGTCACGCATTCGAATAAAACGCATGATTTTTGTAACTGTTGTCTTGATGTATTCAGACGACAACATGACCCGATTTACTTCATCGAGACTTTTATTTTGACCATGTTCAATTAAATTATTGTGGATAAGAATGTAATTCAATATTCAAGTTTATTATTCGATGTTTCGAAAAGATTGATCATTGTTGCGAGGTGCAAAACCTCGTCAATAATGCTTGAATGAAGCCTTTGGTGGTACAGAGGTTTTCGTTATATGGTAAATACGCCCACGATGATTGCTACTTTTTGCCTCTGAGCTGTCTTTTATTTTATCCTCTATGAGACAGGTACCGGAAAAGAGGGAAGATAGGCGTAATACAACCGATGTGTACGGTCAGATTACGTAAGATTCTTACTCACTAAAAGCCCATCATCGGCATTACTGCGCACTTAGAGACATACTGAAATCTCCAATGGAATGTGCTACAGCTTCCCTATCCGCAAACTGTTCTATGTTAGTTTTTTTGTTTATTACGTGAAGCGCTAGCATCTGGCCGCGATGCTGCCTGATGGAAAACGCAGATGCGTCTTAAAATGGTGCATGTTGGCCTAGAAAATGCCTAGTCACCCTAGCTTTGACGAGACCTAGGTTATATGTGTCTGGAAAAATATAACCCAGACCTTAAAATATAATCCATTTACGCATTGTATAACACTTTCGACGTTTATTTTTTAGCCTACAAAAACACGTTACAATACAATTGAGTATATTTAGATAAACAAATCACAACGTTTCCGGCAGCTAGAAGTTCTAGACATGAAAGCCTTTATAAAAGTCTCTGTGGTAGCAGAGTCTATTGTGTGAGTAGAAAATTCTGTACAATAGAAACGTCCCACTTAGTATCTAGAGATCGACCTATATCATGGTACAAACATTCAAAGCATAGAGGTGCATGAAACATAAAATATAATGTACATTACAAATAGAAGTTCTAGAAGCTTCTAGTTCAAATGAATCGCTGTCATAGAGATGTTTATTTTTACAAGATTTTTTGAATAGTTCTTGCGAATATATCACAGCCACGCCAAAGTATACGGTATATTATAAAACAATTCTAAAAATTTCTTTTATTAATCCACTATAGCCTGTAGTTAAAACAACAACTCTCCTACTTATGAAAATATACGATTTCGAAAGCGGGTAACAATTTTTTTTACGAGAGTTAGTAACAAGCAAACAGGATATCTTTATAAGCTACTTAGGTTACTTATGCGTCATCATTGCCATATCCATAAGTGTGAGTAAACCAATAACTGCATTTACAAGAAGGGCTTAGTGCATTTTATCTGTTTATCTTCCTTTTGCTAACGTCTATATGCTTCTATTTGCTAGCACTTATCTTACGGCTGAATCAATTCATTATTCTATCGATAATTTGCTATGGAATAGGTTATGAGGCCCATGTCCAAACTCCGAGTCACTACTAGAAACTTTAAGTTAGAAAGAAAACACGATCAAAGAGGCAAGCAAAATAACTAAAATAAAATTAAATAATACAGTAAACAACAAGTTCCATATAATGCCCACTTCAATGCACCTTCGTCATTCTGCTCGGGTAAGCCAGTGACTGCGCTGTCAAATGTAGCGCGCGAACTGTCGGCTGAAGTACCAGTAATACTTTTAGACAGATTGATGGAGCAGATTATGAGGACGTGGTCCTGAATAATGCTTTTAAATAGGTCAATGGTAGATAGGTGGCAGCGTGGATTGAGAATTTAAATCTCTCTTTGGATATGAACGTCATTGCTAATATAGGAATTCGAATAATTAAAGCGTGATTAGTACTTATGTTTCTTGACAGGTTTAAAATACATTACAACATTTTCAACAGGACGTGAAATTTTCAAAGAATTTCTACAGAGTTTATTAAGATACATCATTATTACAGATTATGTTTTACCATTTAAGGTCTATTATAATTTATACCTACATATTTATATGTGTAGAGCCCCAAGTCCAGTAGTGGGACGCACAATACTGCAACTTCATTATATTCACATATAGCATCACTTAATCAAAACGAATTTAATTAAACGTGTAACAATAAAATATACTCACACATTGATTATGATGAAAAATTAATATTGTATATTTAATTAGTTACTGCGTATTTGTACAAGCCATGAAATAATGACTACTTGAATGTGTATTAAATATTTATTTATAAATTCTTAATCTACAGATCGCGCTAAACGTTTCTGTGAAATATTTTGTGTTTATCCATATTTTTCCAATTAAACTTTTGGCCTTTGCTAAAATGATATTTTAAAACTTTGGCCACATTTGAAATATTAAATTTTTGTGTCAATTTTATATTCCGTTAAATTAAAGCAATATATTAATCACTGTTAATTATCCATCAAAGAATGCCTCTGACATACATACTAGGTACCTATACTAATTGTAGAATAAGAAAAATTATATTTCAGAATACATACCTTCATACACCGCCAACTATTCGCAAATTAAAAAGCGTCTTTGGTTTGATTATGAGATACTGAACTGAACACAACTCACACACCCACGCACGCACGCACACAGACATACACACACGCGCGCGCGCAAACATAAATTTACCTTTACCTTTTATTATAGCAAATTTACGTTCAAACGCATAACAAATACTCCAGCTCATTGTTAAAATAATCGCAAAACACACTTGTTGATTTCATCAGGATTTTGTTGTTACAGTTTTAGAACAAGAACCTGACCTGAGCTAACACGAATCTATTTACTCATTTAACACGTATCCGCGACTAGCAATTGTTCAATCCGCAGGACGTAATCGCGGTAACTATGTATCTCATTGAGCAACACTCGTTAACGCCAGAATCCCTCAATTACGAAATGTTAGCGAGATCTTGAGCTCAAGTGGTCGCAAAGAGGACATCCTATTTACTGAGAAAAAATTATAAACACTGTTTTTTATCCTTATGTACCTCTGTTTCAAGAGTTAAGTATTGTTTTGAATAAAAACGTTCTTTTATTGTAATAACATACTACCATCATTTAAATATTTAAATGTACGAAAGGTAATATGCAATTTAAACTAATGTTGTATTAATTCCTAGCACATTATTAAATCCTGTTTGATGTTAATGATATTATTAATATTAATTTAATAAATGCAAATAGATGTTAAAAAAAAAGTAACATCACGCCTGTAATCCCCGAAGAGGTAGGCAGAGGAATGTAGAACATTCCCACGATTCACCAGTTTCGTTTACGTCCCACTATGGAATAGGTGGTGAGCCTATTGCCATGCATCGAGCACATATCCAGACTCCGAACCACTACTAGAAAATCTAAATTAGAAAATTTTAGTAGTGCCCGACCCGGGAATCAAACCCAGGACCTCCCGAACGGCTGTCGCACTTGCAACCACCACGACCAACGAGGCAGTCTGTTAATCTGATGGTTTGCAAAATGGAGGTAGTAGTACGTAAGGATTGAAATTAATAAAAAAAATAATCGAGCGCGTCAGTTTTTCTAAGAGGATGTTAAGTGAGCCTAAGAACAAGCTCTTATTCAATAATCTGACAATTTGGATGTGACAAGCTCGCGGCCATTATTAGAAACTTGCACATCTTAGAAAAATTCTCAAAAAAAATATTATCAAAGGTGTGTAAAGTCTGCCAACCCGCACTTGGCCAGCGTGGCAGACTACCGCCTTAACCCTCCCATTCTGAGGGCAGACTTATGTTCCAACAATGAAACGATAAAAGGGTCAGAAGAGATATTTTTCGTTATTGTTGTATTATTTCATTGAAAAAGAAAAAGAAAAGAAAAAACAAATAGCGACGCTCGTAAATGTCGACATGAACCTTTTTATTACAACTTTGTAGTCCTCCCTATTCTTTATGTCACTGTCAGATCAGTGGAATATATACTTTTTAGCATTTAATTACCTCACCCTATCTTAATCTCACTCGAGAATTTCTGATGATCATTTTTTTTTACTAATCTGATCTGATCTGATCTGATCTTTGACGGGCGGCCATAATACGGGACACATATTTGGTGGAGGTACTTAATCGGATACAAGGTATTCTCCTGTATATTAATCTGCTGGGCTTTTGTAAATCCCAAAATCCCCGCTCGGGCTCCCCTACTATTATATAAAATAATTGAAAATATAAGAGTGTACTCCACACACTAGCCGGGCGGGCCGCGTACCATGTGGTGCGGCAGCGTGCCGCGCATGAGCTGCGCCTCGTCGTACGCGTACGCGCCGCCGTACAGCGCGCCGCCCGCGTAGCCCGCGCCGCCCGCGCCGCCCGCGCCGCCCGCGCCCGACCCTGCGCGCCCGACGCCACAATACCGCTCACGCCATGTTTGTAACTTCGTCATTACCCTTAGCCCGGCACTACGCTTGGGTCTTCCCGGAGCGGCCTACGCTCACGCTGACCATAATCTCCACCCAAGGTATGCGGATTAAGCATAACCCTACGATCCTCGATCTGACCTCGGATCATTTACGCCTACAACTCATCGGTGGTCAGGTCGTGCTTAGGTAGGATGCACTAAACTGCGATCTGCCAGAGTCGGGTTCGGTGTGGTAATTTAAAAGTAAATGTTCAATTTATAAATTACTAAAAAAACAATAGATAACCTGTCGTACCCGTTGTGGTGGTCACTTTGGACGTTGACGTCGGCGTCGTCGACGTACTCGTTAAACTGTTACTCGACGGCACTGTACTGTCATACTAAAAAAAAAAGACATTTTATTTATTACTATTTAATTTATTCAAAAAAATCACATAGACAAAGAAGATGAGGTACAAAAGGTGACAGATCAGGTAAGGTCTGACAAATACTTAAGAGGGGAGAGAAATATCTAAATAAAGTGCCTCTATAACATCAGTATGATTAAAGTGTATACTTAAACAAGAGGCGCGCGCGGCGTACCTGCGCGGTGTCCTTGGGCTGCTTGGCGGGCTGCGGCGAGGGCTGGTAGGGCGCGTAGGGCGCCGCCGTGTACAGCGCGTTGCCGGCGTACACCGCCGCCGACGACGACGTCTGCGGCGCGCGGCGCGGGTCACTCGCCGGCCACGGGCGGCCGCGGGCGGCCAGCCGCGGCCGTGGCGTTTTACATTTACAGTACGATGGCATCTTTGTATTAATATCGATCGCTTTAAATTTAAATCTATTATTCATTGCATCTGTATGAATATCCATCGAGGCTAACGACACCATTGATCCAATCGAGAACAATGGACACCGTACGAGAGTGCGCACAGAACGCCGAGCGCAAAAAATGTGCATTCACCACAGCTAGGCGACATTTAGTATTGGAGTGAAGTGTGGCGCACCTGGTAGGAGTTGATGATGGGCTGGTACTGCGTGAGCGCGGCGGCGCCGGGGTAGGCGGCCAGCGCCGCGCCCGCCAGCGACGCGGGCGTGGAGTTGACCTGCGCACGCACGCGGTGAGCTCCGCTCGGTTACACATCGTATAGTTACACGGTCATTATTACATTTAGGCTAATTAATCTTATCGTTCGTTCGCCGGGATCTTTTCTCATGTTTATGCGATTACCTTATTGAACCATATAATGTATAGGTATGTGGACGTCTTATAGATTTTCTAAACTTTAAATATAAGTAAAACAATCTTTTAACTAAAAAAAAGACTCAAGCTTAATGGGTTCAATTAACATTGTATATTACTAAAATGTAGAATTAATACAAATTCTACATTTTAGTAAATTTATGGACAAATACAATTAGACACATAAACAGCAATTTATCAAATAACTACTTATATAAAAAAAAAACGTAACATCACGCCTGTAATCCCCGAAGAGGTAGGCAGAGGAATGTAGAACATTCCCACGTTTCAC
>DWDU01004600.1:0-10627 GCA_018245575.1 Jemadia suekentonmiller | reverse complement strand
CGGGTCGGGTACTACTATTTTTTTTTCTAATTTAGATTACCTAGTAGTGGCTCGGAGCGTGGATATGTGCCCGGTGTATGGCAATAGGCTCACCACCTATTCCATAGTGAGACGGAAACGTATTGTATTACATTGTATGATTGTATTACATTCTTCTGCACATATCTTCGGGGATTAGACGCGTAATGTTAAGTTTAGTTTTTGTTACGTTATTACACCATCTATTAATTTTTGACCGATATTTTTGAACAGAATTTAACACGAAATATGAAGTTCTATTACCGTGTTATATTTAACCATACATTTATATCATAATATAATGCCTGTAAAGTGGAGATAACATACATATCAAACAAATACCGTCATCCACTGGAACGTAAGACACATGTTATCTTCGCCGACCAGATATTTCACGTTCCGCCACTGAGATTTACAGAGAGATATTAGACTTCCATTTGGCTGAATAAACCCTTATCGCTTTTTCGATATAGACATAAAATCGCTATACAATATATAGAGAGATATAAAATATTATTTATTTTGTTAACTGCGTCGTTGGCCGTGTTGATTGCAAGCGTGATTGCTGATTGAGAGGTTCTGGGTTTAAACCCTGGGTCAAGCAATATTGGATGTTTCTAACTTCGACTTTCTAGCAGTTGCTCGAAGTCTGTATATGTGCCCGGTGTAAGACAATGTGCTCACTATAGTGGGACGTAAACATAACTGGTCAAACATGGGAGTGCAGGTACTACACCCCTCTGGATGCCACTTCGAGTATTAAAGGCGTGATGTTACGTAATTTTTTGAGTGTGAAGCTATTGTTTAACATTACGCAGTCAAAATTAAGAGGATGTGAAAAGACTGACTGCAGATAAACGGTAACGACAAAAATAGTCCAAAATTATACGGAACCATTTATCACGCATTAATTTCTAGAATACCGCGGAAAATAAAAGCTACTATCATAAGACATTCTGAGTTACAAAGTAACACATTCAAAACCTTTTGTGTGGGGCAGAATTATCATAGCTTAGTCATATATATGTATACTGAGCTGCTTTCCTATATAACATTAAACTACATAGTTGCATGTTAATTTTCCAAGTGTGAGACTCAATTGCTTACGAATATTACTAAACTATACGTACATATATTTAAATTTTAGTCACGTAAATATCTTTGTCCAACTTCTGCCTGCAGCTTTTCACAGATCGTCATCCTCCTGGCTGGAGGACGTCCTACACTACGTTTGCCGAGCCGCGGTCTCCACTCCAGAACTCGCTTACTCCACCGATGATGATGAAATATATTTATCAAAGATATCTTAACATTGGAAAGATATTCAAGTATGAAAAGAACATTAGTTGTTACCGCGTTTCTGTTCGCGCGGAAAACTACATGTAGGTACTCGTATGATTGACATAAAACATTACATCCCTTATTAACATCTCAGGGGTTGATCAAACATTTGTCCACGAGTAATCAGCTGGTACCCTTTTTTCGTTTTGAAACAATCCATACCAAATTTAAACAAAAACTTCAGCATTTTTTATACGTGTTATTACATTTGTCATGTGAAAGTATGAAACAGACAGACAAACTTACTTTTGCATTTACAATATTAATAATATATATGACGAAGGCTGTGACGTTTATAAAGTGCCTGTCTGGATATAAAATATTTGGGAATAGCAAAGATGGTTGAATAAAATATGAGCAGTGGCCTAATAAAATATAAGGTATACATTTATATCCGCTTTTGTGAATAATTTATTGAATTTCTTAGAGTGGCCGCTATGATTTTGGCAACATTCCTTTTTAACACATATAATATTAAATGGTTTCAAAATTGTCTGACACTAATATTCTATTATGGGACGCAAACGTAACTAGCGGACATTAGGTAAGTGTTACACTCTTCTGTCTACCTCGTTCAATTACTTTTTTTTAATTCATTATTTCAAAATTGTGTTACAAATTATATATACAGGAGTTGATAGGTAAACATTTCTCGTATTATGCCCGATGCTTTGATAGAAATCATATTTATACTAAACTATTGTTACGGTAACGTTTTCATAACTTGTCTGTTGTATCTGTCTGTTTGGTCGTGTTGTTTGCAAGAGAAACTGCCGATTGAGAGGTCCTAGGTTTCATTCCCGGGCCGGGCGCTCAGATTTTTCTATTTTAGATTTTCTAGTTGTGGCTCGGAGTCCGGAAAAGTGCCCGGTGTATGGCAATAGGGTCACCACCTATTCCATAGTGGGACGTAAACGTAATTGGTGAAACGTGGGAATGTAGGTACTACATTCCTCTGCCTACCTCTGCGTGAATTACAGACGTGATTTTATGTTTATAGTTTATAATCAATAATCTGATGACAATTTATATTCATTTGAAAGTGGATGTTTACGTAATATTATGTAACACACCATCATCACCATCACTTTGAGCCTATTTTCGTCCTCGCTGGATATAACCCTTTCCAATAGCACGCCACTGAGCGAGATCTTCCGCTCCTCGTATCCAACTACCTCCAACCACAAATGCGACATATGTGACCAGCCCACTGGCATTCCAGCTTGCCGTTCCGTCTAACTATGAAGATAACTTTGGTTATCTGTGGAATCGCCGCGTTTCATGTAACACAAAATTCATAATTAAAAACAAAACATTTGATAAAATACTGTTCGCAAAATTATTTTTGCTGAGCAACTAGCCATAAAGAAGTTACCCTAATTGGGTGATAGTTGCACTTCATTTCTACACTCAAGAATACGCTTTAAGAACGAAAGGTCTTGCTCTATTCAGAAATGTAACATTAAACCATTAAATTAAAGCACCTTTTGAAACACTCGGTGAAGGCAGAGGGAGAGAGCAATTGAAACAAGAAACAGCTTTAACGCGTAGTGGTACGAAATATAAATCTATTCAGTAAATAATATAGCAGGAAATTTATTTCTTAGTTGGAAGTAATTTAACTGGTTACTTGTAACCCATATACCATATTATGTTATAACGTAACATCAAGCTTGTAATCCTCGATGAGGTAGGTACGGGAATGGAGTACACTTCAACTTTTTAGTAGTTAGGTTACACTGGGTACAAAGCCAGAGGTGAGCCTGTGCGAATAATATGTATAATATTGATTACTGATATAATATACTCATGTGGAACAATGTGTTGCTTTTAAAAGATACAATTGAATAACAAGTAAATAATATATTTTACGCTGAAAGCTACGAGTTGTTTGTCGTACAATACAAGATTTTACAAAACATTAGGCCGCGTTCTTTGGATACCCACAATTAGGAATGTGTCTTTTCACACAAGCGCTGCGATGTACGCAGATAGGGCACTGTACAGGCAGGTAATCCATATATAATAATATATAGAATCGTTTCGACCATACTGTACATGACTGCCTCGTTGGTCGAGCGATTGCAAGCGCGGCTTCTGATCGACAGGTACTGGGTTTGAATCCCCGGTCGGGTACTCCTTAGAATTTTCAAAATCAGGTTTTATAGTAGATATTTGTAGTAGTTACCTGAAGTCTGGATTTGTGCCCGGTGCATGGAAAGGGGCTGACTAACTGAAGAATACTACACTCCTGGGAGTGGGAGAACAATACACTCATCTGCCTACCTGTTCGTGGAATACAGGCGTGACCTAACGTTTCATGTACTTGTACATCTCGGACAACACTTCACTGTAGTGGATTACCGCCTCAGTGCGTGTACGATCTAATATTATTTCGTGTGTTGTATTATGTGTGTATCGCGTTACGTACTTACTACAGAACGTAATATAATGTACATATAATGTGAACAAACACAAGACTCAAGTTAACTGTGAACGACATTAACAAAACGTATTACTTCACAACAATTTCATTTCACGCGGCGAATTTAATGTGTTTTACAAGAAATTTTCATCTGCATGAGAGATGGGGAATGAAATTCAATTTTATTCCCACGCTCATTGATATTCATACCCGCTGCCCTCACAGTTTATAGGACCCCGAGAATTCCGGAGGCCCCCTTCAGTTCGAGCATAAGGATTTTACTTTATTAGCACACTTCTTAGCTCACACGGACTCGTAAATACGTGCACGGGATTATCTCAGTACATAAATTATTAGTATTAATTAGCGTGTGAACATTTTTGGATGAAATGTGCACGTCGCGTATAATATAATAACTTTTATTATGTATGGTAAAAGAATATTCGTTATGTATTGTAGGACTTTGTGACCATCTTATGTATCATTCGTTTTTGTTTCATTAAATACTTTTGTACCGTCTGCATTGCTATACGTAATTCTAAAAGGAATGTAATTAAATATAGAACATTCTAAAATATCGATTTTTTTATAAATTAGATGCAATGCCAAAAAAGTTAATAAACTGTCAAAATGACATCTGTATTGCTTATGGTTCTGGCAACTTAAATAAATTGATATTCTTCTTTATCGAGTCGATAGCTGGTCGTGATCAGCCATCGTGGTGAAAGGGTTAATCGCAATGTCCAGTGTGAGCCGGGCAGTATATGTTTGCACTCGATCAGACCCAGTCACCGCTGGAGGAGGCTTCGTTCATGCAGCCCAATAAATTGATGAGCAAACAGTAATACAAACAATACTAATTATTAGTTATATTCATAGGTAAGATTCACGTTTGTTATGAGTATATGTATTACGTGCGAGATCCTATCACCTATGATGTTTCCTTCTTGTAACTTTACAACCTATTGGTTTCATATCATTTTATCTCATCTTAACGTACTATTGTTACATGAAACGAGCACGCAACCAAACAAGTCGAAACCGTCATTTGACTTGGCTTCATCTAAACATTCCGTACGTTGTTGAAACAACAAAGCCATTGATTCACGTTATTTATCGTGTTCAAGAGGACGTATTTCATTTTTATGGTATGTTTTCATTTCTTCATTTCGCTCATTTCATTTCTGCTACCCATGTTGGTGATTCCGCTGCTCCTGTTATTGCGAACGTGCCTTTTTAATATTATTAACAGCAAAAACGCAATTCGTTACTATTTTTAGAAAAATACTACATCCATATTTCCCTATTCATTCTATGTTGATCCGTAATTGTATACGACCAGGGATTTTTTACGCATGCAAACACTGATTGATTAAAATCGGTTAGACTTGCGTTGTTTTGTGCAGTGTCCATGGCTTTACATGAAGACGTCTTCACCGTACTCGATACCATGACCATCTTATTAAATATCCCTGTTGTAGTCTCTTTGACGACTGGCGAGATCACATCTGGTTACGAAGATCACATTGTAAGTAATGAGGTTGGCCAGAACCGTTTTACATGTAGATATGTAAATGACCGCTTTGGGTAGGTTTTACAAGTAAGGTGCTTTTAGTCTAACTACCTTTACGGTTTTAACGTATCTATCACCCACTTTAGTATAATATTCGGTATAAGTAGTTAATTATTTAGCATCATGACCCCTAAACTTAGTACACTGATAGCACTCGTTTCCCATTTACAGGAAATAAAAGAGAGATCAGAACGTATAATAAACAAAATCGAAACGCATAATCAATAACAACAATAACGTCGATCATCCACAACAATATTAATCAAGAACGACAGCGTCGAACAACAATATTGTCGATCGTCGACAACAATGTTGACCGCTGATAGTCAACATTGTTTTTGAATATCGTCCTTCAAAAATTGACGTCTCCAGTTTCAGAAAATTGTTTATAGAATTAAGGTTACTATTAAAAAATTCAATTGACTTTTTACGTCGCTGATTATATAATAATACGGTGAGATAACATCTTCCGAGTTTATAAGCCAAATTTAAATGAAACACGTTCTCATTTGTGTAAATGCAATTTATTTGAAATAATTTTATTTTTAATTCAGATCAGATATACATATTTAAATCGAACCAAATCATTAGATAATGATTCATACAATGTCGTAAAATTACCCCCCTGTCAGTCAGATTTATTTACGTTTCAGTCTATAATATGGTTAGAATTTCGGAGCTTTTTAGATTTTTTTATTTATTATATCGTAACATGACTGATGTCTTTCTTTTTTATTCATCAGTTTCTTTATATACATATTTCGAAGACTTCTGACTTCGCCAGCCAGCCATCGCCATCATCCGTCAATGTTATATACATAAATAGGTAAAAACTTGCGATTTTTATGTCACACAATGTTTTCCATCACTAATTTTAACCAAATGGAGCTCGAACTTGTTCTGTTGTTATAACATTATACATTATAATGTATAATTATATTTATGTACAAGTAATCTTTGTACGCATCGCCATTCAACCTTTCTTATACATTTTTTTCCGACCCTTTTAACGTTCAACTCTTGGAAAACCGGTCTCAGAAGGAGAGGATTAAGGCCATAGTCCGCCACGCTGGCCAAATGCGAGTTGGCACTCTACACCCGCCTTAGAGAACAATCATATCTTAGAGAGTAGATATCCCTTCATATTATTACATATTATATTATTATGAAAGCAAAAAGTGTTGTCCCTCAGATGTTTGTGATACGAAAATCAAATATACCCTCCAAACATATCGATGTTTCGAGAAGCTTCCGCAATATGTCAGTGTGCGGTGGTTAAATCTCATTACGTTCGTAGATTTAAATTAATTGTACGATTTTAGAGAGACTCTCGTCGGATTTTCCAATTAATTCGTTGATTTTTCAATTAACGCGCTGACGTAGACGGTTAATTACGTAGATCCGTTATCGGAATGTGTTTACTGAAATTGTAACATCGTAATTTATTAATTTTACGAAGCAATGGTTACATGATTAGAATTAATACGTTAGATTAAATTAGATTATAATCAATAACTTAAATTACAGGTTTATTTATTTTTTGCAGACACTCCTCTACGCCATTTAAAACTCAAAAAGATTAAAAATATCTACATAATAGACAGAAATGCTGTAAATCTCGTACGTACATTCTTGATTAAATGAAAGCTCCTGTTCTTAGGGAATACCTTACCGAACTGCGCGCACCCGATCAAAGACAGTATGAGAATATTGTCAAATTTCTTTTTTGTTTCGTTACAAGTATTAAGAATCTGAAAAAGTCACAGACTTGATTCGTTGCAAAGTAAAGCTTGAACTTGAACTTGGTTGTATCTTTGTTTCGTAAAGTTTTACCGCACGAAATTATAACTTCCGCTTCAGAGTCACTAAAACTTAATAAATGTTTTTACTGCAAAAATTTGCGCTTCAATAATATACATTTTTCGAAGTTAAACTTATTCAGGCACGGCAAAAGATAAAGTTGGTACGTGACGGAAGAATTTTCAGACTTTACTTCATTATCATTCATTTATGTGGTAACCGCATTTTTTTTGTACTTATGGATTACTTTTTGAACATAAAGCTACCTATTTTAGGGTAATTTAAAATTATTGAGAATTTCAGTCGATTACTTTGCGAGTTATAAAAAACAGGCGGCCATCTTGGATTTGTCTAATTGGCAAAATAAACAAAAGGAACATATGTCGAGCTTGTGACAGGAGCGGTTGCAGCCAATGGAGCGTGATAAAACAAATTGATAAAACACCCAGATTTTTCATCTGTGTGCTGTATCAATTATTTTTACTTTGAAAGAGGAGCCGACATTACTGCCACTGTATTTTCAAACGAGAATGTACATTAAGTATTCAATCATGCTAGAAATCGTTGGCAGACCTCTATGGGCGCCAGCAGCCACGTGTAAGTGCTAACTGCTCCAGCTCTTCGTACCTGTTTGTTCCTGTACACTTCAATTCAGAATTCACTTCATTCATGTTTACCGAATTCAATTCAGACGACTGCCGAAGTGTAATGAGATCGATCGAAAGAATAATTAAAACAAACTGCAGTTTCCAATAATAACATTAAACATTTGTAAGTACTGAAGTCGTGTAGAATTGTCGAACACAAAACTCATTTCAAAATTGCGAACCTCTGCTTCGTAGACTCAGTTGTTTAACTGTATCTAAAATACTAGCACAATATTTATAAGTAGAACATGAACTTAGAACTCATGTTAACTTGTACACGTACATTCTGTACGGAATCCCTAACATTCAGACTTGGTAATTTATCACCGCACCTCTGTTTCACAGCCGTGATAAAGTACTGACTACCTCTAGTCCTCCTTCCTTGGAATGTTTTATCGATATGGCCATTGGCTTTTGTATGTTAAATGTTGACAGTAACATTGTATGTAATATTTATATATATGGTATAAGTAATTGCTGGGTTGGATGTTACGTTTGTTTATTTTAATTGCCATTGCAATTTGCCATTGCAATTGCAATTTGACATTTCAAATTGGCATGTAATTTAAAAGCAGACGTTATTTTAAAAATATGTGCTTATTTTTTGGTGAATAAATAATTAAAAATATCAAAATATAGTGAATGCTCCCAATCACTCAATGTTTAAATTATACCGAGACTCAAATAAGTCCACTTTGAAAAAAAAGACGCCATCTTCTATTGCTCTGTCCGATAGAATCACTCATAACGATGAAATTCAGGAAGGCAAGCAATCAGTGGTAAAGTAATAGAGATAACTATTTTATAAGGATGTACTCGAGCAGTCTTGGGTTTCTTTAGGATGCCTTCTTTCTCAATTACAGCCAATGATACTGAATCTTCTAAGACCACGTAGCTTCTTAATCGATCGGTTCCGGGAATGTAATATATATGAGAGCATAACAAGTCGTAACATCACGCCTGTATTTACTCAACGTGATAGGTAGAGAAGTGTAATACATTTCACTAGTAATATTTAACGTCCGATGGAATAGGTAATGAGCCTATTGCCATACACCGGACACATATCCAGATTCCGGGCTAGTAGCCCGGAATTTCAAAATAGAAAAACCTAGTAACACATTGTCGTACTCCGGGATCGTACTCAGGACCTCGTGCTGAACAGGTGCGCTCGCAACTACTAGACCAACGCGGGAAAGACACAACATGAGGGCAAAGATAGTATCACCTTCCTCAATAGAGCTGATTGGTGATTTAGAATTCTATCCAACTGCCCTTAAGTATTATGTACTTAAGACTTAATAAAACCAATAACATAAAATATCACTGCAGCATATATCACTTTTTTGTTATAAATTTTGTATTCATAAGTATTATCACCATCAATACTTATATCGTTCTGCTGTCGGATACAGGCCTACTGTCAGAAGGAAAAGGGCTAAGGTCACACTATGGCACGTTTACGAAGAATATGTATTCATGTTGTGTACGTATATTAAATTTAATACACAAATGTACAGGGATAAAATTTGTACGTAATTCTTCAGCCAGTTTTTTTTATAACAAGCTTTATATAAACATTTTTCCCGGTGACGCTTCAAGTGAAACCACAAATCCATTAAAAATTACGACAGCGCAAAGTGATACTTTATGTTTTCATAAACAAATCCAGTTACTTTTTGATGTGAAAATGTTTTATTAACGACCTCGTAATACAGCGGCTTGAACTTTGCGTCGTACAAATTTGTCCGCGAATTAACGGTTAAAGCATAAACATTGAACAACATTTGATTAAAACTGTTACTTGTATAATTATGTTAGTCAATGTACACTTGTGAATTTCAAATGTTCTTGATGTATTTGTAAAATACCTATGTATTATAAGCCCATTCGTACACAACACTATACATGTCTCCGATAATCGGCGATTTTTGTCTTCAAGCGACAACGGCCGCTACTAGCGAGACGGTGAAGGAGCCGAAAAATACTTTAATAAATTGGTATAAACGTAAAATCATTTATGAATGACGAAATTGATATATTTCTGGTTAACAAGTTCTAATAGTAGATCTACAAAGGTGTGCTTATAGTGGCTATAAAGTTTCTCTCGTAACTGTTAAGTTAAAGTCGCCCCTGCATGTTTGTGACACTTTTGATGTTGTAAAACGAAGGAAATTGTGGTCGTGGCAGCCGCCGATATTACTTCCTGATGTTTGAGATAACTAAAACTTGCTGAGGAAAGGTTTTACATAACACACGGGCAATTTTTCTTATTTCACGTTCAAAGTATATACCATCGAAGTGCCATTTTGCCAAGTGACATTAAATAAAATTTAACCATAGTTGATGATAATCATTATTTAATTTTACTAAAAATACTAATATAATACCACTTATTAATGAAATATGTGCAATTTTTTTTCACTTAAATGTACGCCCATAGTTGGCATACAAGTTTATTGAATTTGGAGACTAATTGTTAAGGTATGATGACGAGAAAATATTTAATTAATTGAAATGTTAACATACATATAATTTTAGCTTTTCAATTGAAAAAATATTGGAGCCTTTCTTTCAGTAACTAAATTAGTAATGTGTAGGGATATTGACATTTTTTTAATAACTTTTTTTAAATAGATCTTATTACTTGTTACGTCATGTAAGAAACAACTTGTAATCTCTTAAGGAATAAATTTGCACTTGTATGTTGGTGACGGTTTAAGTATCAAGTAGGCTATGTAATTGTTTTTTTTTTATTTTATACTGCTATATAGATTTTATAGATTTTCTAGAAGTGGCTCGGAGTCTGGATTTGTGCCCGGT
>DWDU01004599.1:0-10630 GCA_018245575.1 Jemadia suekentonmiller | reverse complement strand
CTAACCCCGTGGATGATATATGATGGTAATTAAAATAGTAATTGTGAGTTTCGATAAAAAAAAATAATTTTATAAAACCATTTTTTTATTACTACAGAATTATTATTTAGATGTAGCGAATTGAGTTAGTAATCCGTCTTATTTTAAGAGGAGATCCGTTTTAGCGGCGGAATTGTGATGGTAACATAGTCACCTGTCAGTATGGCTGACAGTTAACATGTCAATACTATCAATATCGAAGGGCTCTTGTTGGCGTTATAAGGACAAAACGACTAATTAAAAGAATAATCATAATAACTAATTAACAGAATAACAGAGTAATTATAATTATTTAAACATGTGGTACCTACATTGTACTTTGTCATTGTTCAGTACATTGTACACGCAGAAATGATGTAAAGTTGTATTCATATATATAACGTGAACGTGCTTTCGTCTAGTATTGCATTTATTATAAATGAACTCCAAATGTAGCGTTAAATCACCAAATTGTATTCATATAATAAAAAGAACGAAAGTGTCTTAATTCGCGCCATATTTGTTACAACGGAGCCGACGTTTATTATCATTTTGACATAACAAGTTTAGTACATATTAGTGAAATATTATCTGTGTTGTGGCCTCTTAGGTGTAATTTAACAGAATATTGACTAAATTTACAATATGATAGTAGGGTGTGTGTGATGCAAAGAGATTATTATTCCGTGGGAAAAGAAAACCAATCGATCACAATTCGTTAGGGTGCTATACGAAGTCTAACGTGCTTACCGGTATACTGTAATAAAAATTGTTGTTATAAATAATACTATACATAGGATAATATTATTATAAACTATTGTTCGGTGTAATTTATTACTTGGTTTGCGCTTGTGAGATATACGTGCGACAAAGGATTTATATAAAATCGTGTTTGTTTACCCATAGACAAATCACCTGTTGAATAGTTGTGCCGCCATTTTCTTGTTAAGTGAAAAATTGGCGCGAAGTGATGAAAATTAACATGGCCTACTTTTTTCTTGTTGAGTAATAATATTGTGTTGTAATATTAGCAGCTAGGTTTGCTGCACTGTATGAAAGTTGTGTTTAGTACTTTGTACCAAAACTATTTCCGCAAATTTTGTTCAAAATATACGATTGGAAGCATAAAAGGCAGTCGTATCTCGGTCTATGAACAAAGGATTCCATAGACAAAAATATATTTTCTTTGTCACACTCGTGAGTTCGTAACGTGCAATATATTTTCTTATATCCTGAACAACTGTTATGTGTGATACCCACCATTAATATTAAAAAAAATACTATATAGATCAAATACCAAAAAGTTCATATCATTTCACATAGTGTACGTTAGGATAATTTATTATTATTTCAACATAAGAAATAAACATCCAAAGGTACTTTACATAGGTAAAAGTTTATAGGCGATTATTTATTTTATTTTAAATATTTATAAATTTTATATAGAAAATTTTCGATATTCATTGTTGGTGCATAGTAGTGGCTCTAGATTTTCAGCCTTACGTACTGTTGTTCTGGTCACACATGGCAGTGAATCACGTTTCCAGTGAGATTCCATGTGAAAAATTTGATTCACTCTCAATAAGAATCCGATTATGTGAGGCTTCCGTGTGGAGTCTGAAAAACTTTCATATTTTGTGTTGCCTTGTGTGTGCACATAGGAAACAATTTTTTTTTTTAATCTTTTTTTGTTCCAAGCCATCGGCTAGTTGTAGAAAATTAGCACATTATGTAAGGTTTCTGCGATCAATAATTACGCACTATTTGTATACCATATCTGTTCTCTTAGAGATATTCCTTTATTTTGCCTGTTAACATTTTATAATTTAAGGATTTTATATACTTAGTTGTATTGGTGGCGGCGACGCGAATAAACGTTTCAATTTATTTTAAACAAACTCGGAAGTTTACTGATTCAAACGCGACTTGTATGAATTTGTAAGTGCATGTTAAGTGCAAGACTGTTGTTTGAGGCGAATCGGCGTGCCTCCGCGTCTTAAAAAAATATCGCGATTTATTAAGGCCCATATAGTATTTGGCGCTGACAGTTTAAAAAATTAAATGCGATAAACATACATATCCTTGTAGAATATTCCTGTGTAACTTACATTATACTCCATATACTCGTGTGCCTATTAGGCGTTTGTTATAAGCAAACATAAAATATTTTGTTGCTCTCACAAATGAATGTAAGTTGTATTTAATTTTAAACAACAACAGAACATTTTGATGCTTCCGTGACAAAGAAAAAAATCTTATGATATTTTTGTGCCTTTTCGATACGTTGAAGTTAAATAAAATTAGGTAATATTTAGAAATTAGACATTTAGATACAAATTGTCATAATACAGTAACCATTTTATAAATAATAAGAATAAATAAAATGTGTTAGAAATCCATTTTCGTATATGAGTGTGATAAAAGTTCGTTAACCCATCGTTTCGTATTTGGTATTTAATCGAAATTTTGTAACGACCTGCCATTGGCGCGCAAAAAACCGTCACATGTCAGTGTCAAAGTTAAGTATTTATTTTAACATCGACAAGTGACTTTTTTTCGTTGGTAACGCCGAAGTTATAAGGCCATTGTGTAAAGTTTTTTATTTATGCCCTGCAAGATATGATTATATGTCGATGTATGATGTTTGAGAAGGGCTCTAATTCTAAACAGGATGCCTTGGTAAAATCGTTCGCAGAAACGGTAATGTTTGATTTTAATGCGAACGACTCATCTCAGTAACGACTGGCCAATTTGATTACTTATGGACATAATTATAATAAATAAATATAAATATCTTCATTGTCATTACAAAAGTATGTTTTACAGCCGGTCAATATCTATAATGCATTACTTTCTTGCAGTCTTTTGGATATAGAAATACTCTAAGTACAAATTATCAGTAAATGACATTGCCCCTTCAAAACTACATCACAATATGAGCTGCACAATTGTTCAGTGATATATCACTAAACATAAATACTATTATTACAAACAGATTTGTAATAATATATTATGTAGTCGGAATCTTATGGTATGGAATCTTATGGAATGGTAGCTTCATTTTGACGTACAAAAAGTGTTCCAATGAACCTATTTTGAATAAATGATATTTGAATTTGGAATCAAAATATTGTTGGCGTTACTGCCGTTTGAGAGGTCCTGGGTTAAACCCCAGATCGGGTACTATTGGATTTTTCTAATATTGACTTGGAGTCTGGATGTGTGCCCGATGTATGGCAATAGGCTCACCACCATAGTGGGACGTAAACGTAATTGATGAAACGTTAGAGTGTACTACACTCCTTTGCCTACCTCTTCGGGGATTACAGACGTAATGTTACGTTTTCCTAAATGTATAATTATTTGCACTGACATTGCTATTTCTTTATGTAACTTACTAATGACACTCCTCATTTTAACGCATATTACTTTTCTGTATTCGAATTGATTTCTATTCGGAAAGTAAAACATTTTTTGACATCTATCAACGTTGTACATATTCATTTTTCATTTAGGGATGGATAATTTTAAAAGGATCAACTCAGCACCAATTTGTAAACATCGGATTCAAAAGAAACGAAAAATCATTCCGAATTCCTATACCATTTAAGGACCTACACCACCAGTTAAGGAATTAACTTCCGTATAATCATATACTTGATCTTATTCTTTGAATCGAATAGTCATCGGAATAGTCGAAAGGATTAGTCGCAATGTCCAGGTTGTGCTAGGCAGTATGTTTGTAATTGTATATTTTTACTTGATTCGGCTTATTATCAATAAATTGTCTCTATTGATTGGCGCCTAATTGATTTTGCCGCCATATCTGTTGACTAAACAAGACAAATTTGAAAAAATACCATATAAACCGTTTAAAATCAAAACGGAGTCATTCATTACGGCGACATCTGGTTATCAAGTATTACCGCGGAAATGCTTATAAACCTTGGCATCTTAGTTAGATATGAACCTTAAAGTACATTTGCTTTTATATGTACATAGACGTGTTGATCTCTGTCCCCATTTAATGCATTTTTGTGTTACGAATAGTTTAGATATTATATTTTTTTAAAGGGCGCTTTTATTGTTCGTCTTTCGGTTTGTGTTAAGGGAACTGTATGTGTTGTGAATTAAATGTTTCGTAACTGTTTCGGTTTAAGGCTCAGGGATTATTATTTTGCAACTCGATTATGGTTTTTAAAAATAATGGTGTAGCAACACTGGTTCAAGTAAGATCAAGCCATGATTTATTGTTGGCATTGAATTTGAGATAACTTAATGACATCCGTCCTTTTCATCCAAACGTATTGGAAACCTTTGCGACTTAAATCTGCCTGTATTGGATGTTTTTTTTTAATGAAACGGTATGTGGTTGTATAATAATAGAGGACTATTTTGCTGATGCGCTTTAGTCACCTATAAAATTGTGTTATTGAATTTGTAAATTTGTAGTTAAAGTTACACACTTGTTCTACGATTATCCACGACATGACCAAGATTTTAAAAAAAAGTTGATATACGTCAAAATAATATTTGCAGAGAAACTATTCTAGGCAAAAGGTAATCGTAGTTTTTCCCTTGGAACAGTTTGTTGTAGGTACAATATCTATAGATATCTTTACTTACTCTCAACCATGAAGAGAAATGGTAATCAAACTGAAGAAATAAATTTAGCTTGCAAGTGTGTGACTATATCAAGAATATTAAAATAAACATTCCTGGGCAATATTTATAAAAATGTATGCCGTCAGCCATGTTTCTTTTATATTATTATACGCACCAGTAACTTGAAGAAAGTATTATTTGTCCTTATTTTATTGTTAAATATGTAACTTGGGAGTATTTTGTTTTCAATTAGAATGTTTTATATTATGTTTGTACAGTTGTGTATAGTGTGTAGCATGCAAGATCCGAATTGTATGAATGGGCTTTGTATTGCACAATATGTATTATGATTTGTATGCGATCAAAATGATGAATGGTAATAAAAGCATTACGTAAAGGTTTTTCTTGTTTTTATTTAATTACAATTGACATTTTCTGTGCAAACACTATGTTTTTTAAAGAAAATGTGCCATCATTATGTAGAAAATTATAAACACTCAATTACGTAAAATTGCAGGCAACTCGTTACCTCAATACACTAATAAAACGGTCGTCTCGATGTTAATAAACTTAACAGGATAAATTCTAATTGAATTACAGCGCTATTTTTGTAACGTTATATGGCAGTTAAATTGTATAGAGATTAAGTGTCATAGACTTTTTTTATAATCTGTCAAGGAAAAATAAACCTATTTATTAAATTATTATTATATTTTACCACATTTAACATATAAACATATTGAATACTTATCAGGATAATACGTATATGTTTTGTAATTATAATCGATTCGTTTAGTTTGCGTACAGCTCTTGTCATAGATAATACACTATATCTTTCTAAGCTGTCGTCAAACCGTCACTCACCCACCAGTCAAAGGGGGAGTGTACAGAATTAGGTTTATTAAATTCATAACCAGTGCAACACAACATCACAGGCAGTATTAATTATTCGGTCAACAGTTGCAACCGTCGAGATGCTACGAACGGTGTTAGATACGTTTTGGAGTGAAAATGTGTGGTTACCGCCGAACACAACGTGGGAGGACATAGCGCCAGCACCAGAAAAGGCAGTCATTTACACAGACTACCGGCACGTTTTCATACCGATACCGTTAGCATTCGTGTTCATTGCGCTACGGTATCTATTAGAAAAGTGAGTACATAACCTTAATTTTATTATTTCTTAACCGCTGTTGTATTTCCGTTCGGCCAAGGTTCCGGGCGTAGATAATTCGCACGTTTGATTTAGCCTGCGAACCGATTCTTAATCCGTTGGTGTGGTAGTTGTTTTTACATAAAGTTACATTAGGTATTAAATAAATAGTAATAATTGGAAATTAATTATCAATTCTAGCAATTAATTAATGAAATCCTATACAATATTTGGATTCGTAAACATTATGTTCCTATTTTATGAAACGGTTAAGTTTGATGCTATAGTACACCATAATTAATGGCAAATATGGATAGACGCAAGGTAACAAGTAATCTGTCTTCAAAGGCAATACATATAAAACAGATATTTCAATAAAATTTTCGTATGTACTTGATATGTGTATAAAATGGACTTTAATTAGCATTTACAATATATTTAGTCAATGATTATGTAAATTTAATTTATTTCGTCAAAAATACTTTAACATTTGTCAGGCTTTTTGATGTCAAATAGGTGAGAACTAGTTATTCATTTTAATATACATGTGTGATATTAATGTAGATATGTAAGGTGTAACATTCTGTTTCGGACACAGTTGGGTTAAATTACATGTTAATACCTACATTACAGCTATGGTCAGAGTTCTGAGAGAAAAATGACATTTACTACACCTAGATACTGTTGACTGGCTCTTTGGTTGAGTAGTAGCAAATGTGTGTGTTGATCAAGTGATCATGGGTCAGGCTCCTCGGCTGTATATTATAGGATTTTTCTAATTTGTAATTTTTAAAATTGACTGGGAGTCTGAATTAATGTCCTATATATGAGAATAGACTCACCAACTATTCCCCGATGGGATGTAAGTGTAATAGGTGACATGTGGGAGTGTATTACAGCATTCTGTGTTGTGTGATGTTATGTACATGTCAATAGGGACAGGGAATTAGTAAGAGTTTACCTTTGACTATGCTAATATTCAGGTCTGCCATTCAAAGCCATATGCATGGTTCAGACTTTTAACAGTTGAATGTTGTGACAAGTAGAATATTGTAATAATTAAGAAAATAGCAGACTTCAGAGATCTTTGTACTGTTATTGAAGGTGAGTGAATAGTGTCTGTTCACTCTTTGCAAAGTGGTATATTAGGGCTTAAATATGTCACATTGTAGTAGGAGACCAAGGTTCACCAGAATGACTATAAGGTTACTGATGATGTCAGTGAATCATAGCAAAATATAGGACATACATATGACACCTAGTATTTGGTGAATCATAGCTATATTTCTCTACTCACATAGCTGTCTTTGAAATGGGAGACTAAATATGTACTATTCATTTTTATATTCTATTGCATTTGTAAAATTATTGTTTAATGTAAATGATTAAACAATGTTTTATTATTTGTGGATATAGCGAAAGAGTATATCTGTAACCGATTGTTTGCTCTTTATAGGCCATGAAGAGCTGTATCTCATCTCATTCATAGACTTACTCAATACCTTCATAACACTTCTCATTGTTGTCGCTCTTCTACCTGACTATTAGATGCAGGGTTTTACCTCATAATCGTCCAAAGTAATATTCATTCATGCCTTTTAACTTGCTATTAAAGATTTTATCATTTTTCATATTGCCAATTAATCAGCTGATAATGAAGCTGACACTACACAATTATTAATACGTGATATGATAAGCATCATACAGTCTATTAGTCAGAATGTACTTGTGTGTCGATTCATATCATTGTGTTGCATTATCACATTTGGTTTTTACCAAATTTTGTAACATTATAATATATATAGTTGTATTGAATATGATAAATCTAGTTTGATCTTGATTCAACTGAATTTGTGAATAGAATTAAAGGATTTTATTGGTTTGTTTTTGAGTCATATTCTCCATCTTATCACATTTTTTCATACAGTATGATAAATAGTATTAATCACAATTTTTGAATTATGAAGATAGTGGATCGTGAGTGATCAGCCATTGTGGTGAAAGGATTATTTGCAATGTCCGGGGTGCGCAGGGCAGTGCATGTTCATATTTAATCAGATATTGTCGCCACTCGGGGAGGCTCCTTTTATGCATCCACTTATTGATAATAAGGTTCAATTTATCCTTGATAGTATACAAATGCATGTTTTTTTTATGCAGTAGAAATTCGATATTTTTTATGTAGTAAAAACTAGAAAATTGTAGTAGTAGCATGGACTATGTTTGTACTGTGTACATGAGTAGATTTGTACTGTGTGTATGGCAATAAGCTCACCCCTTACTCCATGCTGGGTGGTACAACATAACTGGTGGAACAAAGGAGTGTGTGACATCTCTCTTCCACTTTTTCTGGGAAATGCATGTGTGATGTGATATTAGTATCTGATTAGAAATGTATATAAAGTCTGCAGCTTTCTGGTTACCATAGTTATCTTTTGAAACTGAGAAGTCTGGTAGGCTCCAGACTTCTTGTAGTTTCTAAGCTTCATTTTTTTACTATTGAATAGTTTTATCATGCATGCTATATATGGTATAACACTCCGAAATCAACTTGGCACTTGCACTGAAAGCGCTCCCCCTCCCGCCATCTCACTCCGCCGACCAATACCTGCCTTCGTGAGGTCACTATCTCGTTATTAGACTCAAATATCTAGACCAAATAAATAAGGTTTTATCTGATGAGGACATTAGAAGTCTCTGAAACTGGCGTGCGTGTATAAAGAGAGTGATGAATGTGGAAGAGGCATGACAGGTGTGCAAGAATATAGATATTTGGCACTCTGTGCTCTCTGCCTACCCCGCAAGGGACCTGGCGTGAGGATATGTATGTACTGTCATGTTATTACGTCATCGTAGCTTGGTACCTAGTTTAATTCTGCGAGTTATACATGTCTATTCACCTTAACACTTAAAAATATTCATTAAGAAACTATTAAAAGATACTTTTAAACTGTTTTCATTGGCTTATTTGGATGTATTTACGGGTGATGGCATTGAATAATATTGTTTAGTAAGTTGGTTTTTAAATAAAGCTGGTCATTCAAATGTGTTTTATGAGATCATTAACTACATTCTCTATACTTATGCATATGATTAGAATTAATTTCACATATTATGGTCAGATTTATTTTTAAATAAATAGCGGTATGGCGCGGTCTGTCTAGGCACAGCTAAACGCCCTGGCCCGCCTATGGGCAACAGCGTGAGCGATGCGAGGACCTGTGCTCTGCGGTCCCTAACATCGGATGCCCAGCGTTGGGATTATGGGCATAAACCCTCAGCGGAGGCCTATGTCCAGCTGTGGACTGCAATACGCTGATGACGATGATGAATGTTGTGTTGTTTTTTGTTTATTAATTTATTTTAATATTTTCTTATTACAAGCACGCCGGCAGACGGTCAGACTTATATCAGTCGTTCATTTTACTACGGACAAAGTTACAGCGAATTTTCATTATTTGGCAGGTTTTTTAATTATTTGATAAAATTCTTCGTCAAGGTCCATGTATTGTATCTTAATAGAAACAAATGAAAAATAAATTTAATTCTAATAGATTGTATTAATGTTGTCTCGTATTGGTTTTTTTTTATGATATGTACATCATATTTGTATTATTGTTTCTTGGTTGACTTCTGCGCCACCGGAGAGAAGATAAGGGAATGATAAATGATATTGCTGTCATTGTCAACAATGTTGCAGTAACTTGACTGTGATATCAAGTGTATTGTTACGTAACATCACGCCTGTAATCTCCGACGAGGTAGGCACAGGAATGTAGTACATTTCCACGTTTCAACAGTTACGTTTACGTGCCACTATGAAATAGGTGGTGAGCCTATTGCCATGCACCGATCACAAATCCAGATGCCGGGCACTGGTGCTTTCCGTGGAGGATCCCGGAGTCCTTCTATTACCTCAGAAGAAGACCACCGAAGGGGTTTTAGTGAGGTAAAAATCCCACATAACCCGGTACCGCTCCAAAGGTCGGTAGCTTTTGAAGGTTTTCGCCCGATATAAAAAAAAGGTTCGCTGACCAATCGACGAGCGCGCCCTTCATTAATACGCGAAGCGAAGTCTTTATACCGCTTTTACACACTACAATTGAAATTTGGCGTATAACAGTTTGTGTAGAGAAGATGCGCTGAAAGCTAAAACATATTTAAAACTTGTTATGAATATAATAAATTAAATAAAACATTCCTTGTTTACGTTCTGTTTCCTGGAGAGATTCAAAGTAAGATCGAACAGGTCCTTTCTAAGCAATCGTGCTACATCCCAGGCAGATTGTAGGCAAACGCGGGCCAGTGACTATTTAAAAGGGATATAAAAATAAATAAATATAAAAACCGTCCGTTAACGTCAGTAAGAATATTCTATAGTCATAATATGTATGACTGGTGGGTCGTGCTGTATTGAACCGTGTGGCGTGGAAGTCGTAACTACTTAGAGGCGATAAGGAGCAGATTAACGCCGCGGGCCTTCGGCCAGTGCGTTGGCATATTATCGATTGCCTCTCGCCTCGTCACGAGTAATATTCCACAAGTAAGAAAGTTATAATATAAAACTTAATAGAACGTATGTAATCCCCGTAGAGGTAGGCAGAGGAGTGTATTGTATTCCTAAATTTTTTCAGTTACGTTTGTGTCCAACAGTGATATAGGCGATGGGCGTTCACTAGGCACAAATCTTGATTCCGAGCCACTACTAAAAATTGTAACTAGAAATTCCAATTTGGAAAATTTAATTATAATTAAGCATATGAAATAACAACATAACATAATATGACTGCCTCGTTGGTCGTGTTGGTTGCAAGTGCGACTGCCGATCGGGAGGTCCTGGGTTCGATTCCCGGG
>DWDU01004598.1:0-10630 GCA_018245575.1 Jemadia suekentonmiller | reverse complement strand
GCTGCTCGCAACCCCGGAGGCCTCCTTTTAGTCGCCTCTTACGACAGGCAGGAGATACCGTAGCTCGTATTCTGGTCCCGAGCTACAGGGACAAAAAATTACCTAGAACAGTCGGTTACACCACTTGCAGTGTGTTACATATACATATATGTAGTATAAAAAATAATTTTGTTCTAGGCTAAGGCCAGAATTAAATTCTGGTAGAAAGTCGACACGCTCATAGATCAACAATCTCATAGACATGCCACGTGAAGACTTGTTTTAAACGATTTTGTCCTGCGCTTCGTTCTGGTAGTAAGCCGTCTCGTCCATAGATCAATAAACGTACAGACATGTTACAAAAAGTATTTCCGCATGCGACATTAACGAAAATTGTTATATACCTTTAATTTTATTTATAAATGTAAGTATTCACCAACTTAACAAACAATATGAAAGTTTATGTTTTTATTTTTGTGAATAGTGAAGAATACGCCCCTACAATAAGTCCTTTTAGTGAAATATTTACATGGAAAAAAATCAGAATAGATTAAATAAACATACAGAAAGTATGTGGCTTGCATGTAAATAGAGCTATATTTGTGTGCAAATGATTGAATTCTAATGGTGTAATCAAAAGTCTCCGAAACCATCATACGTATATGAACGATGTGACAAATATAAAAGAAACACGTCAAGTTTGTAAAGATGGATAGTATCTTTAGAATTCCATGGTCCCTGGCAACTCCGCGAGGGACGCGAAGTGATTGTATAACAAATAAAAATGTTTAATGTTTGCAAGGATGTACACAAATAATAACAACACAAATGTAAGCTCAAAAAAGTCGTAGCTCAGAGAGGTATCATAGATTTCTCTTTGTTTCAAGTATATAAAACTTCTGCACTTTGTAACTATTCTATGACACGTTAGCGCGGTCGACTGTTTGCACATTTTATAATTCTAGAGAACGCTTCCGCTCTCGGTCTGTGCTGGAGAGTAAGATAAACTGCACAGCTTGAATAAGTAGCGCGAATAAATGATTTTAGTTTTAAGAACGGAGCGTCGTCTGAAACCAAAAACGCTGGAATTACCTACGGAATATCTTCCTTTAGCACAGTCAATTATTTGTCCCTTAGTATTCTTTAGTGATCGTTTAGTAATTATTTTTAATAATTCTGTAGCCCCCTAAGAGTTAAGCAGAATAGTGTAGTACTCTCCCACGTTTCACCAATAACGTTTACGTCTCACTATGGAATAGAGTCTGAGTTTATAGCTATACACCGGGAACAAACCCAGACTCCTAGTCACTATTAAAATTTTTTGTTAGAAAAATTCAATAGTACCTGACCAGGGATTTGAACCCAGACTACAACAAACTAAGCACTCACCATAAATATGTGTCAAAATTAAAAAAATACCGTGTTTGATCATCGAAGGCCCCGTATGTATGTATATATAAAGCAAGCAAGTCTTGAGCTACACATAACAAGCTCATTCAGATTGAGCACTGAAATTAAAATTAATATTATTAACAGTTCTAAATTTAAATTAACGTAACACCACGTCTCTAATCCTCGACGAGGTAGGCAGAGCTGTGTGACTTACACGTCCTATTAAATATGGTATCGATACGAAGCTGTGAACATTTACAAGCAATGATGAATCGAATTGTTGAACGACAACGGAACTACTCCAGTCGGTAGAGTTACACATCGCTCGTTAAACACCGGATATGCACTCGTTATCCGCACTTTGCGATATATCGTTGCGGATGTACCAGAGTGCATTGCGAATTTCGATGCGGCAATATAAATCCTACAGCTGCATTGACACTGAGACTTAATGCGAATCTTAGCGTAACGTTGTACTCTTGAAGGCATCTGAGAATATTTGTTTACGTTATTGTTGACAGTCTCATCCACTTTTCACTTGACTGGCTCTTTAATCGTGTTGGTTGCAAGCGCGGCTGCCGTTTGAGGGGTTGTGGGTTCAAATCCCGCGTCGGGCAATATTAGTTTTTCCTCATTTAGATTTTTCAGTAGTGGCTCACAGTCTGAGTTTGTGTCCGGTATATGCCAATAACGTAACTTTTGAAACGTGGGTGTGTAACTACACTTCTCTGTCTACCTCTTAGGAATTACTGGCGTGATATTAAGTTTAACACATCAAATGGTACATTAATCTTTCTCTTTCTATTTCTTTTCATAAGTCTTTTTTCTACCAAAAGTCACTTTTCGCAGTATGCATTCGACAATATGATTCCATAAAGTTTTTAAAATACAAGTTTAATAATATTACCTTGGCCTATAACTTCCTAATTTTCTTTTCTTCCGTTTCTTTTCTCCTTTACTACTTCGCTATCATATATGTTATATTCATCAAGAAAACAAGTTGTACATCTACCGTCCTTATCTTCTCTATCTCTATAATTTCTACCCAAAGGTTGTTTAGAAAAGATCACCAGTTACCGAAAAGGCCTCTTCGTTTTTAGTACATTACATTTCCACAATACTAGTTTATCAGTAGGTAAAACAATAGAATACAGACAGTATTATTTTGTTTAGATCTTTAAAAATTTCGTATCATTACGATTGTAATCCTCGAAGAGATAGGCAGAGGAATGTAGAACACTCCCACGTTTCAGCAGTTACGTTTACGTCCCACTGTGAAATAGGTGGTGAGCCGCTTGCCATACACCGATCACATATCCAGACACCGAGACAATACCAGAAAATCTAAATTAGAAAAATTGAATAGTGAAAAATTTACCTAGGATTTGAAGTCAGGACCTCCTGAACGGCAGTCACGCTTGCAAGTAACTCGACCAACAAGGCAGTCAGGATATGGATAAGACAGCAGTAAATTACTACTGTCTTATCCATATCTCTTTGCTCGATGACTCAGAAAATCTCATCAAGTATGAATGCATTGGCAGCATTCGGCTCCGTTTCAAGTGAAAATCACTTTACAACATAGTTTATTGCTGTCGGGGGATGAATACTCATTTAATGGTATGAGATTAAAATATTCGTATGTATCCCATGATACCGCGATGGCTTTTGGTATTAGGTTTGTCAGTGTTATATAACAATATATATATACCTATGTGTGTAATTTACTTAACGTCAGCAAAATCATCGTTAACATCATAACGCCTTTATTGGGATAATTTCCGTATACTTAAAATATTAGATTAGAGAATATTATGAAGTGCTATTCGTATCGGGGTGGAGTAATGATACTTTCCCCGACCGCGTGCCGGGATACAGGGTGTCGTAACAGGCGACTAAACCCGCATGCCCAGCGTAGGGATTACGGGCAAAACCTCATATGAAGAAATAAAACGCGTGTATTCTTCTTGTCAACGTTCTCTTTCCTGGTCTTAGCCAGAGTTGCTTATTTAAAACTACACTATCATAGCTCTTTTAAAATTATATTTGCAATGTAATGTAGATACTCTGTGTTTAATATTCTTTGTAATGTAATCTGTATCAACTAAATTTAAAGAGACTTTTTAAAATTTCAAATTACGAACGGCCAGTCATAATGCATAGACCGTTTCAAAGCGGCTAAAATCTAATTTCCTCAAAGAACATTTCTTTACTATTCGGATTTAACATTTCCGTTAGCAACTCGTACATTGGCGTTCGTTTCGAATCGGATTAGTTTGGTATCTGCGATTTTGTCATTCCTCCTTTTTTCGTCGCACGCTTGCGCAATTAAATCGGTACGGTTGGACCTAAATGCTGTGTAAGAACATAGTAAATGCAAAAAGCCATTTCGGATATCTGTCTTAAATAATATTACGAACGCTTATTTACAACGCTTCGAATTTAATGCGTAATTCGGTAAAGAAATTGACAACTAAATATGTTTTTATTAACGGGCGTTAAGAGCGGGATGAAAGGAGGAGTCTAGGAAAGAGATTTTATTTGAGACAGGAGCTAACCATGCATACGTGTAAATAATAGAACGCTTATATATACTATTAAAACCCCAGATTTGTTGATATTTATGAAACAAATACCATTGAACGATAGATCACATTGAGTGCTGATAATAAAATTTCAACTTTGTTGTTTTCGAATTAGTTAGTAATGCTAACTTACTGATTCTATAAGTTACTATAAATTTCTAATACTAATAATATACCTATCTCCAGGTAAATAAATTCAACTATATAGCCATTTTTAGCCATTTTACGTTTTTTTATATCTATCTTCTCGAGTTGTATCCTTGTCATTAGCATCTTGTACAGTACTATTACTAAAACAAAGAGAAATCTCGAGCAAAAGTTCGAATTTATAAAAGTAATTTGGTATATTGGACCCGAGGGTCACTTCAATAAAGCTACAGTGACTAATTACAGTAATTTATGGAGCTAGCCCGGTAAATGATCCGTAACTCATTTGTTCCCTATTCTGCGTTGCCAATGCTTGTGAAGTTTTGATTGGCGATACCAATTTTAATTAATTGAAAGACAGAAATGCGATTTTAAACATGTCTTTTTATCTCGTTTCTTTCACTGCTGTAAGATGTTATAGTTAAAATAATTCTACTTTGTTTTGTATTTGTTATTGTTCTAATAAAATATTAAAGCAATCCTGGAAACTTATTACTATACATCCAATTTTAACCTATTAATCCCAAAATAATTCTTTGCCTCAAGACTATTAAACTCGCTCTTTTGAAATACAGTAAGGTATTATTATAGTCCATTAGGAAAAGACACTGCCTTTTTAGGGTAGATGTTCGCTAAACAACCCCGCAATAAGTGAAATAAGGGATTAAAATTTGTATTGGAATTATTTATGTTTTGCGGGAATGGAATATACAGGCAACAACAAATTGGTATATACTTATAAACGTATTTTAATATTTTTTCAATTATAATTGATTGCGTACATTGTTATACGGAATAAGGTTTTTATATGTTATTGCATAAAGTACGTATACTAACGTTTCATCGGCTTTAATGATTTCGGCTACTTTATTGCGAAGTCTTCGTAAAATATTCATTAAAACACGCAAAGCATTAAAGCAGAGTCATTAAAATCAGATCAGCAGATAATTCAAGATCCTCCGCGCCGTCTATTCAATTCTATGCTTACAGTGATTTTAAGTACATTTCTGTAACTTAATTAGATACTGACAAAATGTAGGTACGTCGTTTTACGATGGAAGTTAATGCGAAATCGAGAAAATAGGGTGGGGAATTTATCGATGATTCTCAATTAGTTTCAGTTTTATTATTATTTAAAATATTAATCTATTCTCAGTAAATCGGTTTTTATATATTAAAGTAATACAAATAATTCCGACTAGTTTATAGTAAATTGATACATTTTTCTATAATTATTAGCAATAAAGTAATTCTATAATACCGTGCAGTACTTTTAATGTTACAAAGAAAATATTATCAATTAGTTAGTTCATGGTGAAGATGTAGATATGTGGTATGACAAAACCGGTATTACAATAAAAATGTTACAGCTACATTTTAAGAAAAATGAGGTTTTATTAGCAGATTCGCTATGGCGCTCATTAGGGAGGTCTGTAGCCAGCAGCAGCAGCAGTCACATGGTAATAATGACGTTATAATACTGCTGATGGCGACCAAAATATAGACTTTTCTGTAAATAGCAAGGCGGTATACTTAGGGATCCTTTACCACATTTACGTATGACCTTTGAATACCAATATACTCTCAGATTAATACGCACAGGTACTACTAATGACAGACAGAAAAACAGATAATTCTAGTATCGTTTGGAATAAGACAGCAGAATGTACCTAGGAATTTAGCTGCATTTTTTCGTCTTTTTAAAACAGATTAATTTAATGCAAAAAGTGCATATTTCAATTGTACGGGTCTATTTATGGCGATTATTTCGTTGTATTCCTGTCTCAAAGTTAGAGCCGTGATACTCCTAAAAAGACAAAGTATACTTTCAATACAGCATATACGATATATAGGAAAAAAAATGATAGCATAGTTGTTAAAACGTATAGAACAAGATGGAAACACCTTGGACATATTTGCATCTTACTCTTCAGCGACCTCGCTCTGTGACGTAAGAAATTTATCTTCATCCGCTTCATTCATTGGCTTCAGTAATTCAAATAAGCGTTTTGTTCTTGCGACTTTTGTATAGAACACATTAGACGGATAAATTGAAAGACCATTGTGTTCATGACAAAATGAATTTCTATACAAACGCTGATCTTGGCAAGATAAATAGAATCGAGAGCTCAGCTATTCTCGCTTTTTTTCGCTTCTTTTGATACTCTTTTTTATTATATTGTTCGTCGAGATATATGGCAGTTAGCTAACCACTGGTTTAAGAAACTAAATTATTGTCTATGCTTAGTTTATGATGTATTGCGTTTGGTTCGTTCGAAAAAAGAACTTTTGAGAACAATCTATTATATTACTTCGTTCGTATATAAACTGAATTATAACGGGCTTTTAAAGGACAGATTTTTAAAGTCACCTGAAACAGTGCTAAAACCTACTTGAAAACCTTCAGAAGGGGTGAATTGGCAATTAACCCTTATCTCCAATACTCGAGGAGTGTAATGGAGTTACTCTTAGCCACCTTTATGATTGGTTTTAGTTGACTGTAAAGTCGTTATTTTAAAAAGGGAATTCAAAGTTTATGGTGACGATTTTATTAAGATCGATTTGTACATATTTAAAATTTTTATATGTATCTATCTATTTTCTAAATATTGTTTAGGATGTTTAAAACTGAAATTACAATTGGCTTCAAACTATATACATTATGTGATCAGCATCATTAACATTAACTGTTTTACAGTTCTATTTTTGAACAAGACTACTGATTAACTATGTAACGGTTAAGGGTCTTAGTCTGCTGAGCTAAGCTAGTTCACATTAGCTGACTTCATGACCAGTAGTTCCATGTTGAAATAATGCGTAACAGCATCTAATCTTGGGATATATCAAATCCGCAACGAAGCTTCACACGATGTCGATTAGCTTACATTTTTGTAGATTTTAAAATATATAGAAAAAACGGGATACAAATTCCCCGATAAATATAATATTTGACAGTAATTTATCGACATCCCGATATGAGGAGTATAGGGTCGTCCTTTTCAAGAAAATATTTAAATCAAGATGTCCAATCTGTACCAATAAGGCTATATTAAGGGTAGTCAGAATACTTATCATTTTTAATATCGTTCTGCGTTATAAGAGGTCTTAGGGCTGCGAAATACCTTTGCGTTGACCCAAGTTATAAGACATAGCTTCATTATTTATTAAGCCCTGTTTTCGGAATTCATTAAACTGCAATTCTATTGCTGGGAGCTAAGTTAGGTGCAATTAAGAGAAATTAAACTTCAAATAAACATCAATAGAATTAGAATATTATTTAATATTCTAATTCTTTATAGTTAATATAATTGAATACATAATAATCATTTATTTATATATTAAATGTCATTGGTACCATTACAGGTTTGAATCCATTGCGAGAGCATGGGCTTATTAATAGTGTAAGTAATATATTTTTAAAGCTGTCATATTAGAGTAACATAACAATATTAGCGTACGTCGGGAAACCATGCGTTTTAAAACTGGAATAGTTCAGAATTTAAAACTTTGCATCGGGAAAGCCTAATACATTCCGATGTCATGAGACGTATAATTCATTATGATATTGGTCAAAAGACAGACTCTTTTGTTAAAAAATATAATTATGTATTATTTAAAATTGAAATTATACCAAAACTAACCTTCCCTCACATCCCCTTGCACCAACCGTTAAAACTAGGGGATGTGGAGCGAGGGCTGACGTCCCGCGTTTTATCAATTCTTTTGTCGGTTTCTGGGCGAAAAAGTTGCTTCTTTTTATGGGAATTGTTATATGAAACGGATAGATAATTCAGCATTGTATGAGCTTATAGGTAACATTCTGTTCCAAAAACAACTCCTCAGTCATGATACCGTAACATTTCGGTACAAAAGGCCTCTACCTGAGTGCTTGAATACTCTCCTCGAGAGCTTGAATGATTTATTCGAGTTATATTAATGACAGTTAATGCGGATACAACTATGCACGTGTTTTAAGCATTTGATTTGACTTCACGACATAACAATTAATGTAGTTGGCAGAAGCTACTTACGGTATAAGAGTTCTAAAATAACGCTTAGGAGTTCATGTATGTACATTAGCAATTTTAGGCACTGCTCCAGTGTCATCTGTTGTCTGCTATTTCATCTATTTGTATAATATAATAAAATGAACTTTTTGAATAAAATGTAAAATTATTTAAGTGATTTTAATATAAATTAACAAATGTCCAGTATTCAAAAACTTTGATTAAAAAATTTACAGAATGAATAAAGAATTGAATTTGAATTTAGAATGCGTCCTGCATATTAAGACCACTGTGTAATATTAAATATCACATGAATGTACGGTTATGTACATAAAAATATTTTTTTTGCAATATCGATTAATTTATTGCATATGGTTTTAATAGAGTGGTCGTAAGAATTGAAATAAAAAATGGTTAGAATGATTAGACTCCCGAGTGTCGCCTGCGGTCTGCCCTACAATGGCACAAACGGCACGAATGGCACGAATGGCAATGACAGCGTCCGTCACTTCTGTCGATTATATCGTGGCGTTCGTTAGTATCAATCTTGCTGTTACATAAAACTTATACATTTTGAGCGTTCAAAGAAAATATACTGTTTTTATTCAATAACAACATGTTTTATTTCTCATTTATAGAAAATTCATGTATCCCTTTGCCTCCTTTTTCTTTTGTTTTATATTTTCTTTGTGAGCCGCGACTTTTGTTACATGTTCATGATTATGGCTTATGATGTATTGAATTGATAACTGTGATGTAACGTAAAAAAAGTAACATCACGCCTGTAATCCCCGAAGAGGTAGGCAGAGGAGTGAAGATCACTCGCACGTTTCACTAGTTACGTTTGCGTCGCACTATGGAAAAGATGAGCTATTGCTATACACCGGGCACAAATCTATACTTCGTGCCACTACTAGGCATCCACCACTCTATATATTCGGGGATTGAGTTACACAAATTCTTAATTTTATATTAATTAATAAATTTAATTGTTAAAATCCTCTAGTTGAGTTTACATACATTACTAAATACGTACTCAGGGCGTACTAATATCCTTTGTCTATTTTGTAACGAAATGGCCATGTGGGAGTTGTCTCGACGTGTTATTGCTATGAGTAGGTATTATTATATTATATCACACATGACACTGACGAGACACCGAACAGAAAACCCATAAAATTATGACGGAATATCATCAGTATCCTTTCTGTACTATTATTTAATCTCATGTTGAATTGCCTTCAATAAAACAAGTCGAGAATGAAAGTATGTAGCGTATTATGATCACGATGCTTATAACACCAAATAAAACTCATTAGAGCTCGGCTGTCGTTGTTGTGGCTGAGTTGAAGCGGTACGTAATTCAATCATGTATCTACTAGCTGGACGACCAGGCTTCCGTCGGCTGATATTAAAGTTAAATAGTTTTAGTTTCCTAGGCATTTTGGAAGAAGTAATACACATATTACAAACTACAGGTACTCAAATCTGCACTTTCATTTCTTCAATCGCAGAATAAAAAAACAGAAGACAAATATTTAGAAGCAGTCGATTTTTGTGCGCAAAATTGGTACTACATATTTTGGTTTTCTATTTACTTAGGGGTGGTATTTTTAAAAACTGCAAAACACGTCAACATTTTTTGTTTTTGGAAAGTCAAAATCAATTCTAAGAATGATAACTATCTGAATACAATAATTCGTCACAATCGTTGGAACCGTTGCCGAGATGCCAAATACACATATGTATATATACTAGAATTGCTAGTTTTTTTTTTATATATAGATTTTCATGAAACACTTAGTAGTATAAAAGTAATGGTATTTATTATTATTATTATTAATTATATTAAGTTTACGACTTAATGATAATAATAGTTACCAGAATTATTTAAAAAATTGTAATTTATTTACATGTGTCATCGGATAAATATTAGTTATAATATTTATAGACCACACCATTTATTTTTACCACGTAACTTCAGAGTTGTTGGGATGTACGGTAGTAGCCCAACTTCCCATCGGATATTTTGAAACTGCTTTTGAAATTTGTAGCAAAGTATAAATACGCTGTAAATGAATGTCTCCTTCTGTTTCCAAATCTTTTGGCAAATATCTAAGGCAGTATGGTTGAGTATGATCCAAGTTGTTCCAGGTTGGAGAAAATCCTTATCCTTTAAGTGATATAATCAAGGACCACAGCAATCGACGTTCATAAAGGAACGTTAATTAATCTATACGAAATATAAACCTTAAGTACCAAAGAATATGAGATATTATTGCCGAGTTGAATATATTCTTTGTAACTATTAACCTATTTTCTCAATAAATGTACTCGGAGGGTCAAGACCCACTGACACGGAACCACCGTTGAGGCATAAACATATATCTTTATATTGGATAGTAAAAAGCGAAAAGGTAAGAAAAATAAGTCCAATTTCATACATTGGGACATATTCATACAATGCCGTCTGATACCAAAGTAGGCACTAAGGGGAACTTGTGCTATGGTATTAGACAG
>DWDU01004597.1:0-10630 GCA_018245575.1 Jemadia suekentonmiller | reverse complement strand
GAGTGTAGAACACTCCCACGTTTCACCAGTTACGTTTACGTCCCACTATGGAACAGGTGGTGAGCCTATTGCCATGCGTCGGGCACAAATCCAGACTCCGAGCCACTACTAGAAAATCTAAATTAGAAAATCTAACTTAGATGTTTTTAATTGATTAAAATAAAACTTTATTATAAGATGAGAATTAACGTAACATCTCGCCTTTAATCCCCGAAGAGGTAGGCAGAGAAGTGTACTCCACTCCCACGCTTCACGTTTACGTCCCGCTATGAAATAGATGCTGAGCCTATTGCCATATACCGGGAACATTTTCGGACTCCGAGCACTTCTAGAAAATGTAAATTAGAAAAATCGAATAGTGCTCGACCTGTGATTTCAGGACCTCACTATCGACAGTCGCGCTTACAAACAACACTTCCAACAGAGCAGTTACAATATGTTTTATACATATTATATTATTTTTCATAATACAAAACTCGTTGGTTTCCGAGCTGTCGCTCGCTCGGCGCTCTCGTGTGGTAGAACCGAAGTATTACTTGGGCTCTATACTACAGGTACGACTCGTGTATGAAGCGAGCGTCGTTTCGGAATGAAGTCGTTAGCCGCCCTGAGACTGCGGTTACATTCCTAAGTACGGCGCGCTCGCATTTTTGCCCGATACGTAAGTATGAAGCCTTTCTCGTAAATTCTCATATCAGCGTGTAGGGTAATGTCATTACAATACATTACTTATTTTAATTAAGACAAATAACATCGCATAACAGTATCATAAATATATTTCATGGCGTGCAACATAATTGGTTCAAAGTGGGATTACTTTCCACCTCTGCCTACCCCTTCGGGGAAACACAGCCATTATGTTATAAAAATATCTTGAAACAGTTCACATACTGCCGCCTGATCCTAAACTAGACAGAAGTTGTGCCACTGTCACCGGACATCTTATTAACAGAGATATAAATTTCTAAATAAATATTTGTACAGGTATTTAACTTTGCATCCACTCAAAATAAATCTTCATATACTCACTATACTAACGTTTAACATTAAAATACACTTTCATTTAATTTAAATTCATTGTTTTGCCCGTCAGGCGTTGCATATTAAAAATATATTACTCGCTAACCAGCAGGGCGTGTGCTATTGTGTGACACGAAACGTTAAGATTTAGTCATAACGAGTGTCAACACTTATGCGGCTAACCACAGCCATCATTGCACTACTATTTTCCTTTATTTGGACTGAGAAATCGACAACCTTTAGATAAGTAGCGATTGTCGTCTATAAATAAACAATTGTAATACCAGAGGAGTTTCCAAAACATTGTCAGCGAAACGGAAGCGAAGTGAGTCTCATTCATCACACGGCTAGCTTAATTACACCACTGAACTTAGGAACACAGCTGAGAAATTTCTGTTTATCATCCCCACGCTGGGCACAGTTGTTGGAGATCAGTTCTGTCGCTGCGCCGGCATCGCTGCCCGCACGCGGTCAGGCCGCACAGGCGCAAGGCCAGCGTAACATCACCTGTCCGATCACATGTAAATAAGCGCTCACCTACACACTGCACCCTTATGCGTGAACAATAATCACATTATGTCAGTCAAGGTTGGAGGTTTCAACGCTTAACATACACCGTGCGTACGTAAATGGATCACTGAGATACGACATGTATTATGTAAATATAGCAAATGCAGTATACGACTATAAATAAACATATTGTATACGATATTATTAAAATGTAAAACTTGGAGGTCGCCGAAATCGACGCTGAGTTTGTGAAGAGGGTAATGAGTGCGGAAACTGTTCAGATTTATAAGAATATAGATATTTAGCATCCGATGCTCTCTGCCTACCCCGTAAAGGACCTAGCGTGACTGTATAACAAGAATAATAAAGCACACCATGTAATTGATTATTATATAACATTAGAATGGATATATATGAATACGGTTCGATTACACATATGTAATATATGTAATTTTAATATGTAAGATACTAAGTTTCTCATTCGATTCTTTTATTTACTTTTCACGTATAGAACGTAATGTTATTATTACGAGTGAGACAGGTCACACGCGCAGGCGCCGCGACTGACCGACATGGTTCTCACGCCGGCGTAACTGGGACCTGACACGACTTGTACCTACCAAACTACCAATGGTATATCTTGATTTAAATGTTTAATGTCAATCTTTTCGTTACACTGTCATATGTATATATGAAGGTTTTCAGTAAAATATATTGCTTCGTCTCTGACGAGAGATAATTGTTTGTCATTATAATAATCAAATATTAAAATGGGTACATTTTAAAAATTTCAAATATCACATATTATTTATGTGTACACTTTTCACTCATTCTTTTTAAAATATTAAATGTATCTGATATCAATTGTTTTTGAGTTGCGTATTATTTAATTGTTTTACGTAGAACGTAGAAGAAATATGTCACGTCTGAAAGAACTGATATATTTGGTACTCGCTACTGGTATTGGTACTGGACTTTAAAGATCTAGTACCTACTAAAAGTTACAAGAAAAAACAAATTCCACCGTCGTCTGAGAGGGTGTTCGTAGTGAAGCAGGCCAAAAGGTTCTATGCAGATTAATATTATAAATAAAGGCTGAAATATTAGAGATAAAACACGAAAAGATCTCAATTACAGATATGACAGAATCGGCTGGGGAGAAGCGAGCGGGCGCGCCATTGGAGTGTCGAGTCGGGATTTTCCGTCGGGATAAACAGGGAACGTACTGAAATGTTAAAAAGTAAAGAAATATAACCGTCATCTTCTATAAAACACTATCATAGCGATAGAAATTTGAAAAAACAACGATGCTGGTGTAAAAAAAAGCAAAAACACGAATGAATAATATTGCTATAAGAATAAAATACAACAGCGAAAAACCATTTATAATGGGTCTTTAAAACCGAAAAACCATTTATAATCTGTCTCTTTAGAGATAAATTTAATGTATTTTAATTTGCAGTCCCTGGGGCGGGAACATACAAAGGGCTACAGAAAAACAGTGTCCATATATTAAAACGTGATGGAAAAACTTTGTGCCCTTTTTAGGAATAGATACTGCACGCGTGGAGTGTGACAATCGGCACAGCTAAAGTTTGTACATAGAAGAAGCAACAGAATGCAAAAAGTTTCACATAATACGTGTTACAAACATAACCAATTACTATTTTATAAAATAAAACATTCAATGTCAGAACCAATAGTAAACGTCAGAATCGTAATAGACTTTGGCCAAATAAAAGCACAAAATAAAGATCGATAGATGATCGCATATTCTCTGAAAAATAATCAACGGAACGTTAAAACTTAAAATATTATCGAATCAAGGTCAAACTTCCATCACTGCAAGAACACTAGTCTTCACTAACATACATTAAAACACGAATTTGGAATGTTTCATGATATCCATACTACAACTAGAGAAATGACTACCACCAGTCTAAAAATATATGTATCTTTTTTCGTGTCTTCTCATTTTCACATGATTTCATTTGCATATGTGTATATATTTTGTTTCTTCTTCCTCTGTTGAGTCAATACTGGCCCCTTGGTGCAAAAGTTAGTAACACTATGGTTAGTGGGTTCGATTCCCATCCAGAATAAATATTCGTGTGATGTGCGATAAAAAAGAATAGGTATATCTATATAAATATAGATTTATATGGATGTAAATACATAGTTTACTAGGCGTCTGGTGACTATGACAGAAGCTCTCATGCTTAGTTTGAGATAATATGGCCATGGTTAAAAAAAACAAAGTCTCGGAAACCTTATACAATTAAGAGTTACGGAAGTGACTGGCAATCTGTAACGACACGATTACTGTGAAAGAAAAAAATGTGTTTGTTACGTTTCGTGCGTATGATCACGTATTTTCTTATCTTCTCGCACGTCTATAACACAACAATCCTTAGGTTACGCAAGTCAAAAATTTTTATATCTACATTAAATGGTTCAAAAACCGAAATAGCCGATATCCGAAGTTACTTATTTCCGTTTCTCGAATTTCAGTGTAATATGGACCAAGACACGCGAAGTTACACATACCTAATTAACAATTCCGATATTTTAGATGGGTAGCTGGAATAATCTATTTTGAAATCCCTACAATAGTTCCAAGCTTCCTGTGTCGCTCTATAGGCACGGATCTTTTTCTCAACCATATTCCGCCACGTCGCTCTATCCTAGACAATGATCAATAACGAAGTGTATTTCTTTTACACAGCAATATAAACGGTGAACGTTTATTCCTGACACAGCATTAGGTTTTATACTATTCAATCAATGACAGTCACGTCTCGCGCAACCTCCGCACCGGATGCCGCTCGGCATCAAAGGTAAGGAATTTTGGGGAAGGAAAATTATTCGAGCCGAAACGATAATTCAAACCGAAAGGTTTTTTATACGATGTGCCCGTGGCTGTTATAGTCAAAGTGTATTTCTACATAAGCATTTGCGTACGTACACACACATTTATAATAAAATATTCCACACAAGCATTCAGTGTCAAATTCTCTTTGGTACCTAAATTAGACTTTCCGTTTGAGCAGTTTCACACGCGCGTGTGTGTTACATGAGCTTTGATATTTAAATATGAAAGGAATCTGAACTGAAAAGGCCCTACAATTAGATAGGGAGTAATATATACTTACACGTGGTGGCAATATAAGTACATACAAGTAATGCCCTCATTTTCATTTTAGACATAAGCCCGAAGTGTTTTCACTTATGTGCTCCATAGGGAATAAAACAGAACAAAGCCCGTATGTCCCCGGAGGGGTAGGAGTGTAGTACGCTTCCATGATTCACCAGTTTTTTTATACGTCCCATGACGAAATATGAATGAATATAATAATGTGCATAAACATACACATGGCACAAATCTAAATTCTGTCCTATTAAGGATAATTTCTATTCAGAAAAATCAAATAATTGTTTGCCCGAGCTCGAGATCTAACCCGGAACCTTTTGATGAGTAGTCGCGCTGCAGTCACTCCACCAATTAGACAGACAAAAATGAAAGAAAAGCGTTAAAAAATCCGAATGAAATTCAGATCAATGAGTTTATACATACTTAACATTATGTATTCATTCTTTGATCAATGTAGCTAACATTGCACGCGAGTCGAACTTGCATCACGAGAAATTCTTATTAGAATGAGAACTGGGAGACATTACATCATGGCAGTGTGAGTCACGTGCGAGGGCACGGTGGGCTTGTGAAATCTATTCTGTGTCGTGAAATGTTTACTTCGGATAGTAGACACGGAAACATACTCTCAACATGTTTCTGTGAAAACTTCGATTTGTAAATTTTTTGTCAAATGACAGGGTAGAACTCGTATTTAGCCACAATGGCGTTTATTGGAAATCGCAGATGCGTCTAAAGATGAATCGCGCATGTCTTGGAAAAGGCTATTGACCCTTGATTTAGGTAAGTATAAAGGTATATCTTAGATATAAAGTTGTGAAATATGTATTTGTGACTTAGACTTTCAAAAAACTATCTTTTAACATACTGAAACAATATTCGATTGTGCATTAAGAATGAACAATAACAACCGTTTAGAGTTGATAAATTTATCAGTACTATACAGCGAGAGTAACTTTTGGTCGAAACGATAACTGTCCACGTTGCAAAAATTACCTCGACAGTCACTTGAACGCCTTCGAAATAATCAAGGAGCACTCGAGACCGTAACGTAAGACGGTAAAGAGAAGATGAGGAGAGGGATGACGCAAACGTTTCATTTCTATTGTGTACGGACAAAACTAAGGATAGTCCCTGAACTTTTATCTCGAAGTCCTTGGAAACTCCATGGTATTGCTATCTATACCTACATGTTGTACTACATATAAATCATGTACCATCCACTCCGATGATCCAGATTTCCATGTACCTATAATATCCACTACAGTAGTAGGCTGTAAGAGTCCGAGTACAAAATCTGAGATAGAGACAACTGAAGATAAACATGACGCGTATAAATTGAAGTGTACTGAAATGTAACTATACCACTTAACTACTAACACTTAGCAAAGAGAGAACGGACGGTCGTAAAAGTTATTCTTACATAGTAGAAGTAGACTATAGAACTAAACTTGAGAGCTAGTACTCAGTATTAAGTAGTACGTAAACTTTCTTCAGTTCGTGATTTCGCGAAAGTTCTCGATAGATACATCAAGCTTCTCCAAAGTTTAGAATCGGTACAGAACTCCATGGAACGGGACTTTAAATACTTTTTAAATTAGAATGCAATATAATTATAATAGAATATACCACGAAAAATGTACTTTGTTGTAAGTCACACTAATTGACTAAAGAAACGTAAAAGAGAAAATGAAACAAACGCGAGAAAACAATAAACAAGCAAACGTAGAAAAGAACAAAACAAGCGCAACTCATTCAAAACTCATCTTAAACTTTAGAGAAGACGTTCAATGGGGAACTTTTCAACAACTTGAAATACAGTTGCCATTGCCTCTTCAAAACTACAGGGGAAAAGCGCAAAAGTGATATTTTAATTTTACACAGAGCCGAGTGTTGAATAAACTTCAAGCATTCTGATTATTTGTTGAACAATTGTCATTGTTAAGCAATAATATGGTTACCGTGTGTTAATTCAAAACTTCCAAATGCCAACTGTGAATGTAACGTGTAATCGAGTGCTCTCCATTGGGATATTTGAATTATAAGCGAATGTTTCGTTTTTTCTAACGAATGCGTCATAACATGAGAATTACGAATGCGTCATGGCCATCGTGAATATAATAAATGTGTGTCCACTACATTTCAAACCCAAAAATACATCATAAAGAAATCGCGGTAAGCAAAAACCAAACCGAATCAATAAATGCTAAGGATATTATATTCACCGGCTGACGATTAAACAATTACAAAATGACTCGCGCAGTTTACGACAAAGTTCGAACAACATTTCAAAGGGTAGGTACTTGTGAAGGAACGAAACACTATTTTACGCGTCTCCATAAATAATAATATATCACATTAATATCTCACAATACTTTAGTTAATGGAAGATTAACTAATTATATCTTACTTATCTAGTGTTTAATTAAAAATGATTTGATTTTCAATTATTCATACAATAAATATAGTAAAGGCATCTCGACAATAATATAAAACAGTGTTGCCCAAACAATACAGAAAATTTGAATAACTTTGAAACTAATATAATGGTTTCATCACTTTTGAGCAGAACCAGGCGTCAAAATATGTATATTTAAAAATATATGGTAGTTAGACCAAAGTAATAAATTATAATTTTAATATCACGCTATGGAAACATTTGTCAAATATCAATGTCCTCTGTTATGGACTTATAGTTAATGTAGTTCGACTTGTAAATTATACTGCACTGTGTCTTATTTTGTTTATTGGATTCTAATGACTTGGATTGATAACGGGCCCTTTACACGCCCCTACTACTAATGACGTCCATAATCTAGAAAGAGGACATGAAGCAATAACATTACCGTTATTGCATATTATGTCAGATGACAGTTGACTGTTTTTCCCATGTTGTGACCAGTGAGTGGTGCCTGGGCTGATCAAGATATCAATAAAACATTTTTCCATTACCTCAGTAAATCATGTAGGTACACCTATATAATTATAATTAAAACGAAAAAATTGATATTCGTTTCAATTATAGATATACACATGGTTTGTTAACTATTACTATAAAATAATAATAAGAACGAATATAAATAAAAGTGTATTGTACTTTAACTTTATTACCGATCCTATTAAAAATATTCCCCCAAGTTCCGGGATAACGATATACATACATAAATCTTTAATATGGAACCTATTTTCATGTTTTTGACTAATATAATTGTATTCTTGGTTGTGACAGGGCGAGCGTCCCTATAAGCATGTGCATAGCCCTTTCGCGTCATATATTTCTTTATACCGAAAAACGGCTGTCAATTATGCATTTCCTATTTAGACAACATACGAGTACGAAATTACATTACCCAGGTCAATGTCATTTCTTTGCATTTCAATAATTCGTTCGACACATTCGAATTAAAACGTTTGTTTTCTAACTACATATCAGTGGCGCTATTTAACAAAACGTTACAAATGTCTAATTTAAAGTTTTAAATTAACATTGCCTAGAAAGTGTTCGTTCGTAATGGCCGCAGTCGCTTTTAAATTAGAAAGTCGCCTGTGTTACATGTTAATTAGATCTGCCAGTGTGTTATTTGCCTTATTTTTATGGGTGATTCTTAATATTAAATCAGCATAATGTTGCTAGTGAAATGCGTCGATTTTATAATTCGTATGATGTGCATGTAAAAGGTTATACATATTTAATAAATTATATGCGCGCATTGTAATATTATATAAAAAATGTATTGAATTTCTTACATTTAAATATACCGTAGCGCAGCTACTATGTGGTATATGCATATAATATACATATGTTCCTAAAACAGTAGTTTATTTCGGATTCTTATCGGTTGGTAAACGTAAACACAATAGATCATTAATTATATATCCTTGGAATTAGCGAGACTCTTTATAAACAATGTATGATAATTGTCAACTCGACAATTACACACACAGCCATGTGATCTGAGCCAAGCTACACAAAGCCCATGATAATAACGAACAGTTTTAGTAGGTTTTTTTTTATAGAAACGGTCAATAAACGATTTGCCCGTTGGTGCGGTGGGTAGGGAACCTGACCGTTGCGCCGGGGGTCATGAGTTGCATTCCCACTGAAATTACTCGGCAACATTTGTGTGATGAGCACAAGTCCTCGTCCTGTATTTGACAGTGAAAATGTCTGTGAAAGTATATATTTATATATGTAGTTTATTAGCCGTCTGGTTACCATAACAGTTGATGCTTACTTTGGGACCAGAACGCTACGAATGGGGATGTTTCAACACATTATTTTATTATTATTATAAACAGTCAGATATGTTGCCGTCTATAGGGATTCTCCTTAATAGAATTACCTCAGTAATTAGAGATAGTCTGGCACGGCTGGTGCGTGCCGGACGTCACCCGTGCTTGAGTATGGTCTGGTCACGTTCTAAATATTATAAGACTCGCACATCTTCCGAGTAGACGGGACAGCACGTGCGGGAACGTTTTCCTTAATGCAAGTTGGCGACTTTGTTACATCTACATAATATTTGCTTATGTCTTATGGATCTTGTTTGGAGAATGGGGTACCTAATATCTGTAGCCAACTTCTAATCTAAAGTTACTATTTAATGTTTATAATCCTATTGATTAGTTAGTAACGAGGCACAAGGTAACATCACGCCTGTAATCCCCGCTGAGGTAGGTAGATGAGTGTAGTACACTCCCAAGCTTCATCAGTTACGTCTACGTTTCACTGTGGAATTGGTGGTGAGCCTATTGACATACGCCGGAGACATATTCAGACTACTAGAAAATCTGAGTAAGACAAAGTACTGAGTAGTAATGAGACTGTTTAACAAAAGATCTAGTTAATGGTTAGTATGATAGTGAAGATTCAATTTTTAGGTGATCACACACGCGTTACAACTTTCGAGAACAGAGATGGTCGCCTTCCGAATACGCGTGCAAGATAGAATCAAATCTACATGGAAACACCTATTATTTTTACATGAATTGCTTGAAGGTAGAAATATTTATAGTTACCTCATCCACGCAACCTACAAATGTGCATAGAAAGGAAAGAATTCAAGTAAGAGAATAAGGCGTGAATTAATTAGTGATTGAAGATTTAGAAATAAGAGAACCCAACAAGTACACAAGCTATGAGAGAAGCGATATAATACGTAATCACGTACCAGTAAGAATGAGCAGCATCGTCACCCAAAACCAATGCATCCACCAGTGCAGCGTCATGACTTCAGCGTGGCGGGCGCCGCCACTTGGACAACCCTGGGGAAGACACGAACAAAATATTACCATTAACATTTATTGGGTAATAAAGTATGGAGGCCGTTTGCCGGAGTAAAAAATCTCCGAAAACTGCAAGCGAGGATAGAGTGAGTGATGAACGCAGATGAACAATGTCAGTTCTGTAAAAATGGACACATTTGGCAGTCAGTGCTCTCTGTCTGCCTGCGACCTGGCGTGCTGTTATAATAATAATCATTATTATCTACTGACATAATCTTTGTTAGTAACCAACATTTGCACGCTATATATTCTAAAAATATGTTCTCTAACGAGGTAACGAGCAAGCCAACCGGCGTTTGTCTGGCTTGACAGGGTTGAGTACAACACAATAATTCTGAGTTTAGATCTGCGTTTGGAATTTTTAAATGTGAGTTATTATATAATATTTGTATATAAACACTGTCTCTTCGGGCTAGTTTCGCATTTTTATACAGGTACGTTTAATTTTGTTTCATTTAAGACCGATATTATAATACGGGAATGGGTCTGCGTATCCAAGTATGTAACTAGCCTTAATTTCAACTTTTAGTATCCCGTCTACCAGTAGTAGTAATAATACTACCAATAATAGTAGTTCCGTAATTTATTAAACTAGTGGTCGCCCGTGGTCGAAATTCGACCATAATAAATTTAAATTGTAAGTGACTTAATATACATTATTAA
>DWDU01004596.1:0-10632 GCA_018245575.1 Jemadia suekentonmiller | reverse complement strand
TGGCACTCGGTGCTTTCTGCCTACCCCGTAAGGGACCTGGCGTGAAGATATGTATGTATGTATGTACACCCATATAATACCTATATCAAACAAGAAGAACAAAAAACAAAATAGATTAACTATAACAGTCCTGAAAAATGGTAAACGGTGTCTTCTTGAGCGTATTTGTGTTTTGTGTGTCATGTGTTGAAGAAATTATATGGGAAATTAACACAAATCCATGTAGGTACATGCATCACACGGCATTTAGACATAATAAAATCGAAACATATCGAGGTTGTCTAGTTGGCCAGTAAGAAACGGATTTTCAATTATCTTCAGGTATACATAGATGATTTTATTTCAAAGCAGTGCGACACGAAACTAAGTTACAGTTAGAACAAAACCGTAATGTAAAAATGAAAACACGAGCAACTTCAAAAAGAGCAGCGATATCCATGTCCCGCACGGTGCGTCCGCCGCGTGACCAATCGATTGGCGGACCAGTCCCGATTGGTCGCGCCGACACATCGCGTCGCGGGCACGTGCCTACAACTACTTGTGCGCCGTTCAGACACTACTTTATAAAATTGCTTTGTGGTATCGATTTATAGGAAGTATGTATTTCTCAAAATTATTAAGCATCATCATGTTATGTGTAGGATTAGTTTCAAATAATTGTGCACAAATAAAAAAATATATGTTCAACATTTGAACATAAAGTAAAATGAGGAAAAACAGTAAGGCAAAATTTATTTTATGTCAAAAGAAACACAGTAGGTATTAAACAAACAGGCGGTAGATATGAGTGATTTATAAGGCTCACGGCATCCATCCATTTATAGCATCCTATCTCCAAACGGGTTAAAAGAATAGTACTATTACCATCAGTTACTTTGCTTAATATTAGGTGCGAATAAGAATAATTACGAGTTAATTTAAAATGAAATACTTAGATAGGTATACATACATAATATTTTAACATTCTTGAAGTAGGTTGGTACTATAGACGAAGATCTGACACTTAATTTCGCTGTTGCGAGTGGTGTAGAACGGCTTGACTTTATTTTCAACCATTTTTATTTCGTTAATTATAATAACTTATGCGGCATGCGTCCGAATTTTTTCATAAACTATGTAATAATATTTTATATATTGTAGATGAATGTTTTTCACCAGTTACTAATAATATTAAACGTAACTGGTGAAACGTGGGAGTGTTCTACACTCCTCTGCCTGTCTCTTCGGGGATAACAGGCGTGATGTTACGTTGTATATATTTAGTATTTATAAACATTAGCTGAAACTAAGTATTAGACGAAGGGACAATTTAGCGCCAAATTTCAGGAAAATTTCGCAGCAGTTAACACGTTGCATACTACATTATACTATATTCATAGAATTAATTCATTGTATCATTTTATTTAATATTGTACCGTGGGAACGTAATTCTGCGAAGTCGCATCATTTCCCGCGCAAACGAAATTCTCACTCATTGTGCGGAAAACACAAAGCTTCCCTATCTCATACGACCACTCCACCTCGATACAGGCACTAGAGATAAAACGAATTACCGTAAGGCACTCATGTGTTATGTGTTTAATGACGCCATTGATACAAATTTCCACTACGATGAAGTCATGGGATAGCTGTTCGAAAATTCACAGCGATATTTTATTCACCTAGGATTCGCAAGGAATATCTAGCGACTGTTTTATTTTAAATATTGTATGAGAAACAGTGAGATACACAAAAAGAGATGTCCTAGTTATATGTGTCGTGTTTTCTGTTATGTAAAAATGAAAACATGTCATATATTATGTATATGTATAATGCATATAAATAAATATTCTCATTGTTTACCACAGCTCCGTTCCAGTGAGGGTATCAACCGGATGTTGTCGCCGCTCTCCTTATGCCTCTCCAGGTCTCCAATAATGTGCCTTAGCTCTTATCGAGCAAAAGAATCTTCCATGGTTGGGATTGGACTTTCTTTGCCACTACTTCTGCTACTTCTGCCGTTAGTTCAGCTAGAGCTGATCTCTCCCAATAAGACTTTACAGCTTATTTTTATAGTGATCGTACTGTTATGGTTATATTTATACATTGAGAACTATTAGTGTGTTAACTTTACTCAGAAATGTTAACCTGTTAACTTAACTGGGAAATGTTATCGTGACTTACTTTAAAAATACTTATACTTACACGTACTGATTTTTAGTGGTTTCTTAGTATAGTGACATTAAGTATTATTTCTCTTATTTAAGTCATTTTACTGTAGCCATCGTACACTGTGAGGTAACAACACTTACGTATTTACTTGCTTAATCTATTTACCTTAGTAATGCTGCTTTTGGAGGTACAACCCTAGTTCAAATAAAAAAAAATTACGCATGGTTTATTGCAAATTTAAATTACAACATTACAAAAAAAAACGTAACATCACGCCTGTAATCCCCGAAGAGGTAGGCAGAGGAGTGTAGAACACTCTCAGTTCACTCACACACAACATTATACGTTATTGATTAACTAAAAAATAATATTTTTTTTTCATGCGTGGGCATAAGAAGAACATTCAATATTCGAATAAAAGTTTATTTTTACTTAGGTTATAATATCTGTTTAGGGTGTGTTGGACGGAAAACAAATACTCCGAAACCGGTATTCTTGTATGAAGAAAATGTCAAAATCGAAGAAGCATATCAACTGTGTGCTTAGAGATATTTGGGACTTGAGGATTTCTGCTTACCCTATATTAAGGGGCCAAGCACGAAGATATATTTATAATAATAGATTTTTTTACAAATTTATTCGATTACGAGGTTCTCACGCCAATTAGTATGCACAGATCTCTGACTTGGAAATAGCCAGAAAAGCTATTGGTGGCACAACGGCCTGGTTTTATTTCAAAATTGACCACATAATTATTACGGTAGATTTAATTTTGCTTTTCAGTTTAGTGGTCACGATGTCCCAGCAGCGAGCCTCTTAGCTTCATACATTTGTAGGACCAAAACTTTTACTTTATAAAATACAATAACCAACAAGTTAGAATGATCATTTCTCTTTTTATAACATTTTAAATCTATTCCTCAGTACCCTTACAATTGAATAGTTACATTTACATACGAACGTTTGATAAGATCCACACGAAGCAATCTCAAACTTAATCAAACTTATGTCTCATTGTTGTTGCACTCGTACGGCGGTCTCGCGTCGACTCAAGTATTAGAACTTCTTGTTGTTTCAAGTGCATAACTTTAATATAAATGTTTTGTTTTATTGTAAGTTTGTTTAGTGTAATACACCTATATTTTATGACAATTGGTGCTTAACAATAATTAGAGATGAAATAGACAGTGTACTATGCTGTTTCATTATATTACACAGTTTTTATAAATGTAACATAATGAGTCTGTAATCCCCGAAGGTGTAGGCAGAGGAGTGTGGTACACCCACGTTTCACCAGTTACAGTTACGTTCCACTATGTAAGTGGTAAGTCTATTGTTATACAATGAGCATATATGCACAGTCCGAGTCATTACTAGAAAATCTAATTTGGAATAATCCGACAGTGCCGGACCGGAGATTTGAACACAGGATCGCTATCGGTAGTCGCGTTTGCAACCAACACGACCAACGAGGCAGGAAGCAACGGGCAACGGGATATTTTAAAATAAAAAATGGGAAAGTTTTTATAACTATCGGTTTATTTTTAATTTGGTTTTTATTAACTCAATTTGTAGGTAACAGAACTTTGGCCACGCTGGCCCTATGTAGTGGAACATCATTACGCCTATTTTTCAGATGGCGTAATGCCAGGCTCCAATCAAACGATACTATTATTAACTGCATTCTTACAAACACCGACATTGGATTAACGTTAAAAGAAGTGCAATTTTTGTAGTCCTCTCCTGTTCTGGATGCATAGTCTGACGTCCATTTTTATTACAATATTATGTTCGTTTGAAGTTATAACGTATGATGAAGGCAAACATAGTAAAAGACCGGCATACATTTGATTTCTTAAAGGTGTGCGAAATGTGGCCAACACGTGCTAAGCCAGCATGGCAGTCTAACTCCCTAACTCCTTCTCACTCTCATAGTAGACCTCTTGTATCATTCTGCGTATATAAAGAAGTTAGTTGATGACGGTGATAAATTTGATTAAAATGTACGCATGTTAATATAAGCGAACATGTAGATACCTGGAATGTTACTTTGCAATATCTTATAACATTTCCGTGCGATTTTTATGTCGTTTTGTCGTTTTAAATTTTTCCACTCGGTTTTCATATCCAGTCACTCGAGTTCGGATAACGTTATGAAATTTTAAAGGTACAATTTTTAAAATTGTTCGCTCATGCGACGAAAGTTTTACGGCATAGAGCGTAGTGCCGGAATTTTAAAATTGACAAAACTGTTCCAGGCTCATATACATTGCGTTCAGTTTTTTTTTCCATCTGCTACTTATATACAATTGCTATCAATAATTGTAGGAACAGAATTACTAGTTATCATTATTATGCGCCTATTGCAATCCTCCGGTGGGCATACTCCTTCCGTGAGGGTTTATGCCCATAATCCCCTCCCTGGGCGTGCGGGCTGGAGAGCGCAGAGCACAGATCCTCGTACCATCTACGCTTCTGCCCACAAGCGGCCAGGTCATTTAGTTATGCTTAGGCAGCCCGCGTCATACCGCTATTTTCCAGCGCCGTCTTTAGTCGCTTCTTACGACACTGTATCCCGGCATGGGGTCTAGGAATGTATTTACACTACGTCCCGACACGAATGACTACTTAGTATTCAATTGGTAATAGGACTTTACGATTGTAGCTATTAATATACATTGTTTTACTTGACATGTGCTAGTCTATTATGTATTCGTCCTATTTGAAGTTGGCCACAGTTTTATAATGGCTCATGAGGACCGAGCTGGTTGTGTGCACAGGTTCCATATCAGCAACAATCTTCAGTTTGAAACTTGTTTTATTGAAATGTAAATTTAAAATGAAATGTGTAAACCAGGTAAATGACACTTCCTGGGCACTATAGGGTTGATTTGGATATTCCACGCCATCTATTGTCATTTCTAGAAATCAAGTAAAATCATTCCTACGATGTACATGATTAAGCTTTAGTCGATAGTAGCGACATCTAGATGATCATCCTTGAACACTGTAAAGTTATATAATGTACAATTAGAAGTTTCGAAGAATTTCTCCTAGGTGGTGTTTTTAAAACAGGTAATGTAGAAATTTATGTGCAAAATTAAGGGTATTATTTTTCTTTGTCCTTTTTGATCATCAAAAACTGTAATAAAAATTATGAATATAAAGATTTTCTGTTGAAATTTATTATGATTGTCACATCAATATAAATATCTAATTTGTTTCTAATTCAGTGCAGCCGGATATTATACTGTGAAATGAGATATTAAAATTTAGTACCAACTTATGATTAACAATATAGTTAAGGGTATGTATGCGTTGAGTTATAACCTAATCTTAGACATAATTTCGAGATAGGATAATATTTACAATCATGGCTTTGTAGTATTTATCTGTTGCTAATTCTGAAATAAAAAAATAAGTGTATTAAAAAAATATTTGAATGAACGAGAACTGTGTATTATGCTTAATCGAATAATAACATTAAGTACGTACCTTGAAACAGTTACGTAAATATGATACTGGGACCTCCAAAAGTGAGCATATGCATTTATTTAGTAGTAGTTTATATTCAATATGTCAATTATTTTGAAATATATTAAAATAATATTTGGCTTAGTAATAGATGTGATTGAGGCTTTTATTATTGATGCTGGTATCACATTCGATCTTTCAATAATTCGTTTCGATTAATTCTCAACGTACCTATATATATTCCTAGGTATATTATGTTTCTTTTGAGTTCTCGTTATTATTCAATTTTCTGTGCTCTTTGATTAAATAAGCAATTAAAGTAACGCTGTCATTTTTAAATAACTTTCCCGTCTATTTTTGGTTTAAAAAACATTCAGGGTGGATTCAAAGGGCTAACTTCATTCATTAAGGCGGCAAAGAATTTAAACTTTTAACGAGAACAAGATTTACGATAAAATCTCATTATGCTAAAGCGTTCCTATACTTATACATTTTTAATAACGGCTCTTGTTATTATTAATTAGTATTAATAATTACGCTAAATTAAAGACGAAAATTTCTTTTTTGTCTTCAGAAATAATATAACGTTCCTTAATGAGGGCTAAAAATTACCGAGGCTATTATTTCACGGTTCAAATATTTTATTTTACAGGCGGCCCCACTTCTGAGGGTTGGAGATAAAGAAAAATAATAAAAAAACATTGGAGCCAGTCACAAAGGGCCTCTTAACGTCCTTTCGCTCAAGGAGGCTACAGGAGAAGCGGCTGTTACGCATTAAATATAATTTCTTTTTTTGTAATGCCTATTTTTTTGGTCGAATCTTCCATCCGTACATTTTTCCTACGTTTTTCCTTACAGCCTCTGTAGCGAATGTTGTCATCGCTTATTATATGGTCATTAGGTATCATGCTCTCTTTGATGTCGAGAATTTTTTAATTTGATTTGTACGAGTTCCTTTGAATGTTAAAGAAATTTTTGTCCCTTTCTTTTAGTAAAATTACTGAGGTATGAAATTTTAGGTTCCTTATAAAGTCCATTATTAAATTTGTCATTTCGAGGCGTTGAGAATAGACAATCGACATGGCTTCTTTGAACATTACGAATAAAGGAATTTAATACATATTTATGTTTTAAAAAATAATTTAAAATATTTCAAAAAGAATTTAATAACATAAGTAATTTGAAGAATGAAGATTACCAAAAACATAACATCACACCTGTAATTCTGTAAGATATAGGCAGATCAGTATAGTACGTTCCTACGTTTCACCAGTTACATTACGTCTCACTATGGTATCGGTGGTGAACCTTATTAGGTGGCTCGGAGTTTGGATATCTGCCCAGTGAATAGCCATTGTATACTGGCATATACTGGGCATTATAAATGGCATATACTGGGCATTATAAATGGCATATACTGGGCATTATAAATGGCATATACGGGGCATTATAAATGACATATACTGGGCATTATAAATGGCATATACTGGGCATATATCCAGGACTCCGAGTCACCACTAGAAAATCTAAGTTAAATAAATCTAATAGTGTCCGGCCCAGGATGCAAACTCAAGAGCTCTCGATCGGCGGTCGCGCTTGCAACCAACACTACCAAGGGGACTATGAAAAATTAACAAAGACATGTAAAAGGAAGCAAAAATGAAAATTTAATTCAATTTTTTTTTTTTTTTAAATTCAAATCGTCAATTATTTGTCTTTGATTGAAAATGTCAATAGTTTACTTGACTGGTAACGAAACGAATACAGGCGAGGCAAGGAAATGGAAGTCAAAGTGCACTTAGTCAAAGCACTCATCCGATGTTAGCGCATCTAAATTGAAATCAAACGGCTAACTGGAGAACTTTCAAATCAAACCGTTCTCGAGTCTGATGCCAATTATCCGTGTTGACTCAGGCCACTGTTCCTTGATTGAGCCGGTGTTTGTTGCATGCGCATTGCGCTTTGGTAGGTACGCGTTTCGATGTGCTGTAGCACCTATCTTGTGATGAGACTGTTAAAATAAGTATTGCCTTTATTTGATGATTTAAGTTTGATGTTTTTAGTCTGATAGATAATTATTTCAATAACTTCCATTATTGTATCGAAAGGCCAAAATCATTGACATGATCCAGAGTTTAAACAAGAAAATAAGTAGGTACCTACTCGTACCTTAAACAGACCTTATAGGTGAAGGCCTACAATAATTTGTAATTTTCACTAGCCGACTCATTCATCTTTACGTTTTTAAAACCTAGAAGCATTCTCAGGTATTTACATAAAAAAATAATATACAAACATTATTCAAAATGAATGTCAAGCACAAAAAAAAAATTTGAAATCAGATTTATTTACGCGTATCGTTACAAGTTTAACATCATAATGTATTTAAAGTAATTCTCTAGATACAAACACAGATGCGAATTATCCAATAATGGTTTAGAATTCTAATACTTTGTTTATTTGAAATTTGAACGTGCGCATTGGAATTTCCAAGGATGAGACATAGATGTGTTTGGCTTAATAAAAGAACTCCGATAACTGAGATATCACTGTAGCGATGACCAGATCCCATCATTCGAAGTTTCACTAACGGTAAGAAAAAAAAATGTATATTATATGTATGATAGAGAGATTAATAATCTTTAGAGAAGTTGGTACGGGCTTGTCGGCTATTAATCATAACCTATTCCTAGTTGGGAGAGTTTTTGTATAAGTTACGTACTACAGGAATGTGAAGGTCCTGCTAGGTTTGCCGCTGATATTTCATTACTTCAGTATGATCACTAAAATAAGTGTTATTTTAAATGGCAAAAGTAACTGGAAATACATTATAAGGAAACAATCGTTCATAAGTGATTTGGGTTATATTAAAGAATAAAATTACATTTATAATTACTAAGCTAACACAGATGCAGTTAACGGTTTTGTACCTCACGTGCAATGCAGAGAAAGTTCTCGAGTTAGACGCAAATTGGTGATGTTGGCTCAGACCTGACTGTTCCTTAATCGATCAGTAGTGTGCTAGCGTGTGCAATTAGGAGCATACTGCATTTGGTGCGTAGGTACGGTCTCTGTTTGTTTCCTTTCATAATTAATGGCTTCGGACTGTTGACTTGTGATATCAAAGGTCAACAGTATCCTAGCTAACAAGAGACTCTTCGGGGATTAGAGGCGTAGTGTTACGTTACATTATTTAATTTCTGTAACATGTATGTGTAATATTGATAGTTAATTTTGATAAATAAAAAAATACCTATAGGCGTTGTTTCGTTTTACAACTTTGTGAATTTGCTACTATTATCGAGTTACAAGAAAACAGGCATGTAAGTGAGTGTGTTTCACAAAAGTGTTACAAAAGTTTTTAATAAAGTAACGGCCATAAGAAATACCGACGCCCAGATGTGCCAGATAAGAATCCGTGTCTTTTATCCACGGAGCCATGTATATAGGAATGGATATTCGTAGAGATAATACAGGACGTTGGCTTTGTCGAGGGGCCGCCCATGGAACCTTCATTAATCCGAACTTGTATTCATATCTTGATTTAGGGGCTGGATATTGAACCTCTCGGTTATTTGGCTATATTCTGTTTTACTAGTGCCCGTATAATTTCAGCTGATATTTGTGGACCTCCGAAATTCAGTACATGTGGTACCTAAAGATTTAAGCACACGATTTACACACATGCTCTATTGTTATCAACTGCTATTGGTGTACACTATTCTGATAATTTATTATATTCAATTTTATTAGTGAATTTTTTGTAACGTAACATCACGCCTGTAATCTTCGAAGAGATACGAGTAGGCAGAGGTATGTAACACACTCGCACGTTTCAACAATTACCAAGTCTGGAAGTGTGCCAGGTGTATGACAATAGAGTCATCACCATAGTGGGTAGTAATCGTAACTGGTGAAACTTGGGAGTGTTCCACATTTCTTTGCCTACCTCTTCGGAGATTACAAGCGTTATGTCACTTTTTTTTTGTTACTCTTATTAAGTAATTATTCTAGCTTGGCTTTAATTTTTTAAGTCAAATCCCATTTTAGATAATTGCAATTTTGCTACAAAATTCTTTAAAAAGGAGATGATCAAAATGAAACAATATCCAATAATTCACTATTGGTTTGAAAGGTGTTTGTAAAAACTCATGAAAACAAATTTTTTGCTTTTAAGGTCAGTTAGTGTAAAAATAGTTGTGGAAAGGCTCCAATTAATTATTATTTACTGGAGTGTGAGAGATATCCATAAAACTGACAATTTTATTGTATTTTATTCGTGCACGGTACAGTTCATTTACATTACTTTATGAGTCAATTAGTTACTATTATTTATCAGTTGATCAATTTATTTTTGAGAACATTATTTAACTTAAAATATTTAGGCTGACATAATAACCTTACAGTAAGTATGACGAAATTAATAATAAGAATTGTACATTTGGTCAATTCAAATAATTATAATTTATAAGGTGCATCTTAGTAGGTACAAATAAGTAAAAATATTATTATTGCTTTACATTACTTATTACTGAGCTATGACTGACATAATTATAACTTAGTTGCACGTTCTTTAGTTTTAAAACTTTTAGTTACATCTGATTAACTATCATTGATAACATCTAACTAAGAATATCAATCAATATATTGAGAAATATTAGATGACTTACAAGATTAGTTACGTATAAGGTTACGTGCAAGTAGAACTCATAAAAATGTATTAAAACACAAGCGTAATGTATATTCCTTGAATTATTACGTACATAAATGTAATGGCCTTGTTGATATTTTCATATTACAGTCCAAACAGATTAACAAAATGTTGAATTTGCGTGCTACACAATAATCATAGCAAAGGTTACATAATATATTCTCATTGTTTGTACTGATCGACATAATTTCAAGGCTCCTGAGTCTCATACAACGTTAAATAAACGTAACATCACGCCTGTAATCCCCGAAGAGGTAGGCAGAGGAATGTAGAACATTCCCACGTTTCACCAGTTA
>DWDU01004595.1:0-10632 GCA_018245575.1 Jemadia suekentonmiller | reverse complement strand
GGTTTATATTAGTTCTAATATTAGATACTAGATGGTTCTGTATGTATAAAATGTTCCATGCGTTGAAAAAAAAAAGAATAATATTGTTGATTATAATTTTCGATCTATAAAACTTTTTTTTTGCGGACTGCAGTCGGCCCCTGTCGATCCTGGGCCCCTAGGCAGGTGCCTACTCTGCCTTAAGGTTAATCCGGCTCTGCATATATATCATAGAATTAATCCATCTTACTGTTTTTAAAAACACTGATTTTGTTTAGAAGTAATACTGATGATTTTAATCTGCCATTCCCTACTCCCAACTAACTCTATCAATAACTATAGTTATGGTTATAGTAAATTATTTTGGAAAAAGGGTTATGGTACAGCCAACAAAAACACAGGCTAATGTTTCATTAATGTATTTGTATTATAATAGAGATTATACAAAAACAAATTTTAAAAATGTTTCATATTCAGCATTACATTGATGTGTTCAACACATTGGAAATTTGTACTTCCTACCACAGAAGGCACACTTTTAACATTGTCACAGACAAAAAATGGTAGCGGTTTCAGCTTAGTTACTTATAAACAAACACATTATAATACTTTGTTAATTTACGATTTTTAATCTCTTGTTATTTAATTAACAAAAATATAACAGATTTAAAGTATTGAATTGGGCCATATTCTCATTATTACACTTTTCCACATTTAATTAAATACATATTTTAATATATTGACGTTAATATAACATGGTTACATTATCACTTTGAGAATATTTTTAGCACAAATGTACTCGAGCTCCAGCTCTCGGGTATTAACAATCGAAACATGACAACACTTAATATATTTTATCTGTGACGTGTACAATAAGCTTAATAATTACTATAAACTATAACGAAATGATCACATTAGCTCTGATCACGCGGCGAGTCGTCGCCGCGTGTACTGTCTACATCTAAATCCATAAATAATTTACAACTTACGATAAACTTAATGCAACAAACATTCGCTTCAAGCGAACCGTTTGGGATTTCAATAGGGGCTCACAACACGATTTCCGTTTGGCACTAACTCAAAGGCATAGACTAAAATGGGGGCTACTTGTCAATAATAAAAGAACGAGTACTAAGTTTTTAAGATAAAATCAAATTAGTATTTGTCTGAAATATTCCTTACCACAGATTAAAAATTACAGTTAAAAACTATCATAAAATCGCTTAGTGAATGAAGTAGTCAAATTTCATGTTCACGGTATAAAAAAATATATTCGGACGGCTTTTAGTCTATGACCATAGATTAGTGTTTTTTGTTGATATTCGAATTCGTAGCATTCGAGAATCTGCTATAACAAATTGTTAATTCGACATACATCTACACAATTAGAAGATGGAATATTTAACGTGGGCTTTAGATGTCAATGGACGGTAACTTTTTTTCAATAAAATCTTGGACCCGGCAACAACACCTTTCACACTCTCCCTTTCTTACTCTGTTATACAATCAAGCTTTAAAATTAAAAATATACAATACTTGAAGGGTACTTACAATAAAAAAATAATATTCAAGTTGAAAATTTTCAATACGAGTTCCAATCAAAGTTGTCTAAATAAGATTTTATCACAGCCTTACTGATGTGCGTTTCTCATGTATTTTATACACAAAAAATACATAGAAAAATTATATAGACTGCATGCAAAATACTCAATAAAGATAATAAATATAATTTTATTAAACCTAACCGAGTATAATTCATTAATAGTTAAACGGAAGTAATATCCGTTTATTTTGAAAATCAGAAAATTAATTAAATTGCAATTTAACAGTCTCATCTATATAATTAGAACTCGTATCAAGGCGCGCTCGGCAAATATAAGTGTTTGACGTACAGCCAAAAAAAAATATATTATCTATATTTGACACGATATTTTGAGTGTTGCCAAATGTATACAATAGTCCCCCGCCTTGCAATAAATAATATACATAAATATATAACTATGTCAACAGATTTTCCAATAACGGCTCCTAAGCAATATGCTTTTATTAAGCCTCATCTGCATTCAAGTTTATTATTGACACTAATGTTGCCAGTTACATTTGCCGAGCCCGTTTAACTTTTCAAGCTTATTAATGCGCCGTTTCCGCTTGGCTCTGATCCCTGGCGGCTTTCCTCTCCTGTTTCTGGGCCTTCTTATCCGCGGCTTTCTTAGCCAGCGCCTCGTCCTCGGCAGGGTTGTCCCAGTCCTGCCGCCTGCCCGACCCGAACACATTGTAGAAGGTCGCACAGAAGATGTACACTCCGCCGGCGATGTAGAACACTTTCCTCCATTGTGTTTGGGTCGGCTGCGAAACAAACGAAACACACCTTTAAACCTCTGACATTCAATAGAAAAATTCAACAACACAAACAACACAAGACAACTGATACAAGTCGTTACATATTACACAAGTCCGGGGCAAATAGTTGAGTCAACAACAGTTTAACTGGCGAACACGATCTTAAAGTGTCTGTAGCAGGCGTTATGAACTGACCCGGCCCTCGATGATGTAGCCGGCGATGATGGGCGCGAGCAGGCCGGTGAGGTTGGCGAGGCAGTTGGTGAACGCCATGAGGATGCCGGCGAAGCGCGGCGAGATGTCCAAATGGTTCACCTGAGGAAATCACAAATTATTAATTATTACTTAAACGATCATTGGTACGTAACTATCGCAAAAACAGTTCACAGGTTATATATATTATAAAATATTTACAGTTAATAAATAACTATTATAGAACAATAGATGGCATTGCTTCTTCAGCTTTTGCACACGCGGGAAACTGAGCGGCGCTGGCTTTCATATACTCTCATAAGTCGTTGGAAAATTTGGTAAACTAATAATTGGTAACGTGTGCATTTACAATGAGAACATTAATTGTTCTATTTTTATATGCAACATACATAATGTAATTTAATTTCCAAATTTTGGCAGATAAAGAAATAGAGACTTCCACTAGCAAGGATACCGACACATTTATTTTAATTCGTAACTGGAGCGTAAGCTGACAATTGGACGGAACATCTTTAAAAGAAAAAAAATGAAAAATCACCTTGAAGCCAGAGTAGATGCCGCCGTTGAGGCCGACGCCGATGGCGAGGATGGCCACCGTGGCCGCAGGGTTGCAGCCAGTGTTGGCCGCGATGAACAGGCCCAGCGCTGGGCCGTACTCGCCTGCGATGGCACGGCACAAGGTTGATGAAACACTTTCATACTTACCGATATAATACACTCGTTGGCAGGTTGGTTGAAACAATTTACAAGCACTATTACATTTTGAAAGGAACTAAAATCATAGGTGCAACGAAATAATTGTGATACATAATATCACGGGATTGGAACCCAAGACTTCCGCAGTCACGCTTATGACCACATGACCAACGAGGCAGTCAAAATAATACTGATAATAATAGAAATAATGGAAAAATAGAAAGTTATTTTAAGGTTTGCATAGATATTGCACAATGTTAGAGGCAATTTTTCCTTCCTCCAGTCAATAAGCTTTGTTACGATCTCACGGCCGGATACAGTGCCGCGGTAGGAAACATCTATGACAATATAAATTAGGCACCGTTCACACTCACCGATACTGTTAATGATTTTCCTGACTTGCGTGTGGTTGAAGCGGCCGCTGGACAGCATCCAGTCGGCCACCACGGAGATGAACATCGAGAACAGCCACATGCACAGGTAGGGCAGGGCGGACACGAAACCGTTCTGGAACATTCCAATATTTCCATTACACTAGGCATATCATCAATGTTGTCTGTAACGTATGTAGGTATATATCTTGCTTTGCTTTAATATTTTCATAATTTTCGCATCGTAATTTATTAACAACACAACGTCATTGTTCTAATACCGACCTCGGTTAACGATCATTACATCAGATTAATCCGTGTTAATATTCGATGAGAAAGTTATCAAAACTAAAGCGAATTCCATGGAGTTTGATTTGAACATGGCTACAATTCAAAAATGTGTGGTTATCAATAATAATAAAATTGAATTGTAGTGAAAATACACGTTAACCTAACATTATACAGACGACTCTGTATATAACAAAAACTATAGGTAATCTATAAAACAACATTAACATAATGTTCAATTAAATTTTCAAAAACCACATAAATAGTCCCGTAATAAGTAATCTCAATATATTTATTGGCATTACATTGAACAAGCAGACGCAAATATACACGTAACATATAAAAGTTACGTTTCCTTTGATCGCGCGCGTCTGGCGATAAATGAATTCGGTCCCATTTCAGCGGGATTCAATAAGACTCGCGATGTGATTCAGCGGGTCAATTGTACGAACTCGCCTCTTGACCTCTCGACAGTTAGCATGATTGATGTTGGCACTGGCCGACCGGGGTCTATATATAAACCGCGCGAGTTTGAGAGTCACCCCAGTTATTCACGTTTATACGTCATTATGCTATCACAGTGTCGTTGGGAAATCGCCTGACATTGGTAATTGTCTTCCAAGTGAAATAAACGTATCAACGAAAATAAACAAATAATTAAATGACAAGATGTATAATTAATGATTATATGTATTATATTGGATATTAGAAGCATTTCTGACAATATTAAGCAGAGGTTACCTATCTTTTCCATCTTATAATTACTTTAAGTTACTTCAGCGCTTAAACCGTTGAAACCATAGACCGTTATTATCCCAAAAAAAAACATTCATAGTTGACATTTAACAATTATCTTTGAACGTTAAATATACTACTTATTCAACCATTCGGCTCACTGACTGGAGTGAACGATTTTCAGTAATCGTTCCCGATTCGTTAAATTGGGCGACACTTTATTCGTGAAGACGATCATCTTCAAATAGGCACAAATTGGCGGTCAATTTGCCAGTTCGTAAAAATAAAACGTATATCATGTATGCAATGGAATTTTGACGCAAATGTGACGTCAATTTGTTACATATATACCTATTAATCTAAACCTATACGTTTAACTATAAGTCATTCACGGTTCAATGGCCAGTGCAGTTATTACGTAATTAATGTACACATTGAATGGATTTTAAATATCGAACGAGAATGACTTGATACGTTTCAACTACGCAGTAACGCATAAACACAGTTGCCATGTTGCGAGTATGTACGTAAAAGATGTTTCGCTGGTGACTTAGGACAATTATTGTGTAAGGCCCTCAAGATGTACCATTGAAACATAGGATCTTTATTGATAAATTGATGGACACGTGCGCAAACTATTATTGGACGTGCGTGGCTACTTACATAATGTATATTTTAAGGTATGTACAGTTATATATGGTATCTACAGTTATGTATAAGTGTATACCTATATAGTTATTTTTTTACTTCCAAGTTACTAATAACGTTTTATTGTTTAGAAATGTCATTCTCCCAAACAGAAAATTTGTAGTAGTTAGCTAAGCTATACTAAGAACTGCTGACTGAATGACACACACAAAAAAATATCACTTTTATTTGAAACAAACTAAACGTACCGTGATTCTTGATAAGAACAAAACAGTACTAGCCATAATCTAATTCCCAATAATCTTCGTGTATATTGCAGTAGTGGTTTAGATTGAAAACCAGCAACTATAGTAACTGTAGTTGCTGGTTTTCAATCTAAACCACTATTACAATATAACTGTTATCCACGGGCAACACTGACCGCAAAACAAAAACGTCGCTAATTTCTATGGCATCATACACCTGTAGTAATGCTAATTTGTGTCTTAAATTGTCGCTATTACTTTGCTGTCAAAATAAATGTTCCTTTTTTAAATGACAGAGCATAGAAATAGATCTCATTCCTTGTATCACGCAGATGATTAGAATAAAAATGATGGCATACAATTTTATTAGCCGCCAATTAAATTAAAAAGTAACTTACGTCCTTAATGGAGAAATGGAGTACTTGACGCATGAACGTCGGCAGCTCTGTCATGAGGGTCTCGTAGCCGTAGTTTTGGCCCATGTGCGCCAACATGATGGCCCAGAACGGCATCGACAGCAAGATCTTAGTCCAGGGGATAGGTGGTGACTGTGGAACACAATAAGAATATAATAACCAAATCTAAGTAACTGACATTAACTAGACTAGGGCAGCTGCGTAGGCGGTGCGAAAAGCTATTGCTCTGCGATCCCCAACCCGCATGCCCAGCGTGGGGATTTCGGAAATATGACCTCAGGGTAGGTATATGTCCAGCAGTGGACTGCAGTAGGCTGATGATGATGATGATGTCCATTATTTATGAGACTCAAGTAAATAAAATAAATATCTTGGGATATCTCCACACACGGTCATTTGATTCCAAAGCAAGCATTAAGCAAGATCGCGTTACAGTAACCAGACCGCTCATAAACTAAATATACCTTTTCTCATCATACAAATACTTGTTCTGAGTGAGAATCGAATCCGCAACCCCCGATTCAAACATAATGATGGTAGGATGGGTAAACAAGCTACCATTAATTTTCATCATACTCAGATAATTTGACATTGTAAACAGTGTTAAAAACCGTGGCAGCAAACCAACATAACGAAAAAAACATTGACATCGCTTACGACATGTTATCTTATCTGTCATCTGTCACAATTTGATACCAACTGTCAACAATTCAACAATGATTCCCGCTATGTCAGTACGCAAATACACAAGTTTTGTTTTATTATTATTTTTGCCCTCATTTCAAATAAGGTTAAGTAATGATTCTAAAAAAAACCTAAATCAACAAGGAAATATGTTATGAAAAAAGAAATCTAAACAATAAATAGGTTTAGTACTCACACTGGAGCCAGCCGCTCCCCACAGCGAGCTCAAGATGTACTTCTTCTCAGTCTCCTTGATCCTGGGACACGTCTCCGGGTCCTCGGACACGAAGAACAGGAAGGCCAGACACCACACGGTGCCGATGAGGCCGAACACGTAGAATATGGACGGCCAGCCGCCGGCGAAACCGTACGCCGACAGCAGGCCGGAGAGCGGCATCGATATTACTGTGCCGAACTGGGCTCCTAAAAAAATAATATATAATTACGGTGAGTCCAATTTACGTAAACAATTTTTCAACTATTCCGTTACTCGTAGAAAAAAAAAAACAAATTTGTTGTCTAAAAATATTTAAATTTGCTTTTTGATATTGATATAAATAAGAAATATACAGAAATTTCCACCGAAGATAACGAGAGAGTATTATTTTCTTCTATTTTTGAAGTTAATAATACTGGCAGCTAAGAAATTATAAATACTGGCGATTGATAAATTTTAAAAATATTTCCAGCCATGACGCGAAATGTAACGACGTACAAATCTTAAATTTAGAACAATATTTACAGTTGCAGATATGCATCAAATATCAGCAGAATCTATGTTACACAACCAATAAAATTATTAAATGTTATTGACGCTATAGTTGACGACTGTTACTCATTTATCAGTGTATCCCTGTGAAAACAAATTGATCTAGCGCAAGTATTGCAAACTGTTACAATTACCTGCATAAACAGCTGCGCCCATCCGACTCCTCTCGTTGGGCGGGATCCACTTGGCCAACATCGCGTGAGAGCACGGTACGATCGGACCCTATTTAGAAAATAGAATATTATTTAATATCTAAAGTGAAAAGTATATGTCGAAATCGTAATGAAGATAAATTTGAATTTCTAATTTGATTCGAAATGATTGTGATTGTTATTAGAATTAACATTATTATTCATAAAGTCAGTATTTCGCGAAATACATCTCAAAAATGTTCATATAATTTATTAGTATAAGTCTCAAAGCTGTAATTTAAGTCAATTGAGGTGTTAAGATCAATCGGATATCAAGTTTGCACTTGCAAGTCACTCTCAAAATAAATAAGCCATTGTTAGCTAAGTCATTAAAACGGGCGATAATGAGTGGATCTCCATTAGGCTAACACATATAATAATTCATCGATTGTGTATAAAAGTTTAAAACACGTAGTGCCATCTAGAGTAACATTTCGGACCTACCTCACCAAGCCCCTGAATGAAACGCACAAGAATGAGCCACTTGTAGCCCGCCTCCGCCGCGACGGGCACGAGCAGGCCGAACACCGAGTTGATCAACATGCCCACGCCGAGGAACAGCCGGGCGCCGAACCTACGAAGAACACAGACTATGATCAATCAGTCAACATTACATTTTGATTGGATTGTTTTAGTAGCATTGTTGATTAACATTAGGGCCTCTGCATCCAATTCTTTGAGTACGTATACGCCACAGAATCTCAATTTAAATGAACAAATTAAATAAATAATTTTACTATTAAACCTTTACTTTTTGTGTCCTAGTCGGAATATCCTGAAAATACGTGCGTGAGTTTGATCGGTTTAAAATTTAATCACGAATGAAATCATTTATTAACGTAATTCAAGAGAAAGACTAAACTTTTAAATTTAAGCCGCCAAAAGTCTCAAAGGTAAAATGTGAAATTTGGTTTTTAAATTAGTTATCTGAGGCATTTACAATGCACAAATATATAGGATTTTTGACACAAAACGTTCTAAAGTTCGTTCTAGACGAGCAAATCATTAGCTCACTCCTCTGATTTGGAATATCTCTATAGGTGACGATGACTGTTTACGAACTGCAGAGTACCTATATATTTACCATACTTACGTAACATTAATTACAGTAACATTTTTTATATAAAAACATAGTAGCATACTCCTTTACTACAAAAAAGAGTTAATAAGTTTGGAATAGCTAAGCACGACTCCGGGAAAACTTTGCTTACAAACGAAATAATTACAAAGGCAACGTGGAAGTAAAAATTTCTCGGCGTGTTGGACGAGCGAGTAAACATTACGCTTATGTCAGTTATGATGTATGATAATGGTGACACATCTTGAGCAGTATATGATGTATATGATGAAAGATGATGTGGTAATCGAGATTTATGTCATCGTTTACTAGTTAGACATATATTATAGGCAATTTTAGACAAGACAAATGTTACCGTGTACACAGAGGACGATAACAAAACGTCATAAATAATGGCACTTATGACAGAACACGTATACGATCATGATAATGGCGACCATTGGAAGTATTGTACATTAGAGTGGCAAGTGTTTGAAATGTAACACAAATGTTAATAAGGAACCACGTTGATATAAAGCAGCTTTAACCTCCTAGCAAAGACGTATTAAGGGGAATGGAGACAGAGAGGTTCCGTAAAATCTATAGATGATTTGTATTAAATGGAATTGTAATAGTATCGGAATAGTAATTAAATGGAATAATTTTTTTAATGAACGGCTAAAACATCTTTCGTTCATGGCTAGTTACACACTATGTATGTTGGAAGCTGGATGGGCAAGCCGATAATAGGGCGCGATGGCGCTCTTTGGAAAAACCGAATGTCCAGCCGTGGACTGAGATAGGCTGATGATGATGATGATGATAATGACACATTTTAACAATGATCTCTCGATTTACATAACAAAGTTTACAGCAAGAAAACTGTATCAGATGGTACCAGATAGCTACTTCTCTATACTCCAATCTAATACACGAATCGCTGACGAACCTCTTTGAGAGAATGCCGAAGGGTATCTGCGTGATGACGTATCCATAGAAGAACGATGACAGGATGTATCCTTGCAGCGTCGACGTCCAAACAAACGAGCCGTCCTGAGTCAACGCCACCTGCAAGATATATAATTTGTATAATTGACTTTTATACTGGATTTAAAAGCATATATGAATCAGTAGTAATTAGTGATGAATGTAGAAGAATGTCAGATCTGTTAGGATAAGGATAGTTAGCAATCAGATCTTACCGTCTAGACGGTAATAGTAAAATTGATAATTATAACAATTTCGAGCTAAAGAATTATAGAATTATATCATTACTGAGAAAAAACAGCGACCCTTAGACTCGTAAGCAAAATGTAATTTCAGAAAAATAATAAGTTATATCGTTAAAGATGGAAGGTTTTGAAGGTTGTGGATCTCTTTCTGCTGCACTGCAAGGCTTGCGCGGTCGTGTTTCACTGTGTTCACACCAATTTAATGTTAATTGCCCGAGATGGCCAAGAGCGGCTTGGCAAGCTTCATACGACTTAGAAAACATGAAGCGTACCGTAGACAGGGGTAATTACGGATTCATATCTGGCCTTAAGTTAGAATACTTTCGACTGTCTTTCTCAGAAGCCATCTGCTGTGGGGTCAATTTAAAATGATATCAGGTTCCACTCTCTGTCACTAGATAGATAACTGATTTTAATGTTCAATAAACTTCTTTTGCACTGTAGTGCACATTACAAAACTCTTTACTACACTTCTCATACTTTACATACTTGCTATTTATTGATTTCAATGCAGAATTATTTATAAGGCAATTTAGAGTGTCATGCTTTTGACTTACGCTTGTGTTATTGCTGTCGACGTCCCCGCACTCGGTGTCCACGGCCTCCTTGTCGACGGGCAGCGCAGTGTGGTTGACCATGGCCACTATGGCCACGGACATGTTGGTCCTCATGATGTAAGCGTTCGCCATGCCCAGGAACAGCATGAACGTCACCCAGTGACGTCTGCCGAGGCCTCCTGTGGGACAATGTGCAATATATAGCAATGAC
>DWDU01004594.1:0-10633 GCA_018245575.1 Jemadia suekentonmiller | reverse complement strand
ATGCAGAGGAATGTATGAATAGTTATATTTGTGTTAATACCCACAGTCACCACTTATGTTTTTAATGTCTTCTTCGGCCATAAGGCATCATATAGAAAAATTATAACGATTACATGTTCTTTATTTCTATTTTACACGTGTCTGGTTCAAGTTGACTATGTATTTTATTTTAAGATTGTCGTCATTCAAAAATGTACTAAAGGGTTTTGAAATTGAAAAGTGCCGAGTATTTGGGAAGCCGGTAATGTCAGACTTCGAACCCGGGTCAAAGGGCTGAGAAAGGGAGGTCGCTAGGCCATCACCACTCGAATATCTAACAAACCAACACCACGCAGGACCGTTTGACACTTTAATTACCAACTTCATAAATAACATGTTCTCATTATATTCCGAAGCCGAAGGACGTAAAAATGCTGGTTTAATAATATACGAAGCTAATTATATACTAAACTTTATACTCACGCTCCGCACAATAAACCAGTAAGGTAACATTGCTCAAGAAACGTATTTTTAGCATTTCTGAATGCTACGACTCCGATAAATATATTTTTTTCACATTGTTTCACATCTGTATTTTCGGATACATTCGGATTCGGATGTTTTACACCCTTACACATAACAGATTATTATGGTACATGTGCTTGTCGTTGATGAGAATCGAACCTACGACCCCCGGCTCTCCGGCCTGCCTCACTAAACCACTGCACTATTGAGTCAGTCAGATTCGAATTATACTCAGGACCTCGCGATGGACTGTCGCGCTTGCAACCAAAGCGACCAACGAGCCTTGCGGAGTATATTATTAACTGCTCATAATACGAATTACTAGTTGCTGCCTTGTAGCTCGAGGTCTGGCTGATCGGGCAACGTGTTGTTAAGTTTTTCTAATTTACAATCCCGCAGTGGTGGCTCGCAGTCTGCATATATGCTCGCTGGAAGCTAATATTAGTAGGTTCACCCCATTCCATGGGAAGTATAACGTAACCGGTGAGAAGTGATAGTAGATACTACACTGTTCTAACTACCCCTGTGAGGAAATTTGAGTGTGATGTTATGATTATATGTTTTTCTCGTCATCATTAATCTTAGTACACGGCTGGTCAAAGATTTACTGTAACCAGCGCCATCGTGCCTGGTCCCGGCCTGCCGCGTCGGGCCCCTGCTTGCAGCCATTCACAGATTGCCATTCCACTTGGCGGAAAGGCGTCTACTCCACGTTTGTCGAGTCGCGGTTAACACATAATATATAGGAATATTATAAGTTAATAAAGCGAACCTAACACCAGGCTGTCATTGGAGTAACAAGTGCAGTAATGCAACAGATTATTATGTGTGATTCAGTATGATTTCACCGCTTATTCACACGAGCTAACATTTAAACGAAGCTCCGACATCCGTGCAATATCGTGCGTACCGATATGCATTCCTACATTGACATCCCATTGTCTGTTGAGAGCGTGGAGAGGGCTGGATGGAGTCGACTTAAATTCCTCACAAAAAAATTATGACAGCATATGAATCAAACAGTACCTACCATCATGTTATAACGTTATGGTGCACTGTACCTACCCCGCTACGGATCTGCCGTGATGACTTAATGATAATAAAATTAATAACAATCACGCCGCATATTATAAAAATGTATCTTCTTTTAGCTGTGTATTCATAATGAAGATTATTCTTATGTTAATGCCAAGGTAGAATAAAATAACAAAGATCACCAAATTGTCAACTTTATAAACATATAAAAAAACTATTTTAAAATTTTAAATTATTTTTTATAAAACATTAGAATTCATTAATTTTATCGTTGAATTGGGCAGGTATTAAAAAAAACTTTGTAATAATTTCATGCTTAAATGTTATGTTTAAATTTACTCTACAAACAAATAAATATTCGCAATTCCAGGACTATCATTAGCATGTAGGTACATATCTTAATCCAGCTTTTTACCGATATTTTAGTCTTGTTGGTTGAAGTCATCTCAGATCTCTAGATAATCAACATCCCTGCAAGTCGGCGTGAAGATGAGCAAGTCAAAGATATAAATCATTACAAATCCAATAAGACATTTACTTGATATAAACGTAAATAACGATAGTTCTAGAACTGGTCGACATTTATGTGTCTACTTTAGATATCGTTTATCTTTTGGAAAGAACGGACATCGAAAGATGCGTTAGATCGGAATTAAGTTCGTATAAATGTAAGTTCATAATCGATGACGGAATGACGCCAATAAATACGAGCGCACTTTTAATCAATACAGTACATACTGTAATGAAAATAGTGAATTTTAAAAAGTAAAACCATCTTCAAGATATATACGCAAAGTAAATTATAACAAAATTTTTATGTTGTCTGTTCTTCATATGTAAATACAAATAAACATTTATATATATATACAATCTCTTAAAGACAATACCGGATTATAGAAAAAAATGTATTCACCCAAAAATTTCGTTCCCTATTTATTTGCACTGCGGAGCGAGGATTTTTAAAAAAAAATCTAGATCAAACGTAAACGTAAACGCAAGTAAACGTACAAACAAAGTAAACGCCTCAAACACAAAAAGAATTTTCCCGATCGATTCATAAATGACGAAGTACTGAGATAACAAACATACGACAAAGTACAAGCGAATAACGAAGCTCCTCGTTGTTTGAAGTCGGTTCATAAACGCAAGAACAGCTTGCATCAACACATAAATTCATCCACGTGGGAGGATTTGAATAAAAATTGAGCACAACGACAATATTCACCTATAAATATACTAATAATGGTGATCTATACTTAGGATTCATTAAATAAATATGTGTTTGCCCGTGATGGCAGCGTCGTAACCAACAACTTGAGTGGCAAGATGTACAACGTGTATAAATTTAAAAGTCATGAATATTTCCAAACAAGTTCAATGTCGACTGCTGTATTATACGCCTGAACATTATATAAGCCATTAACAGACAAAAAACTAGCCAATAATATCAATTTGATGTTACAGTTATTTATGATATGCAGATGTTACTTTGATTGTTGGTTCGTATATGTACGCATATGCATTTTTTACATAAAAAATATGGAATAAAAATCTGATTACACCACCGGCGTGACAGTGAACTATAAGAGTTGATCACGATGAAGATCACTCTAAATCCATGTGCTATGGATGTAAAAATGAGATGAGAACCCTGAAGCCGCGTGGTCACGCTGTGTGGGCGCCTGTGCAATGAGACATAATATGATGTGGTTTAATATATATTCAATCCGTTCACTTGAATATTCTTTAAGTGTTCCGTGCGACCGACACGCGCGGTGCTCTGGCGGCACTACAAAAGGCCAAGTCACCGAACCGGTCCGCTAAAGTTCTTTATTTGTTAATTAGAATAACGTTAACACTATATGTTTACACGTATCAAACCACACGTACCATCTTGTACAGCCAATTAGCGCTAAGTTTATTTTTCTTCTTACTATTATATTATGTTCTCTCGAGTATACTTCCAGCTAACTTGTATTGTAATTAAGACAACCTAGAATCGTAATTCTCTCCCTGACTAACCTTAACTCCTCGCGTTCTCGCTCTAACCGTCTCTCTATTTTATCTATTCTTTTGAAAACTTTGTGACCGTTAAAAAAGTTATTTTCTAATATACATATTAACACGTAAAGTGCACATGTTTATGATTCACACATGGGAACAGTCGAAGTCTAGAGCGTGCTCTTCCAAGCTGCGTCAATGCAGGTTATCGAAGATAAAAGTATATGCCCAATATAAATGTATATTAGATGTTTCAGGTTCATCACCATCGTTGTCGTCATCACCAGGCACCCTCCATGGTTCGACTGTTAGACACAAGTCTAGACTCACAGTGAGAAGAATAAAAATCGTAATTTGTCACGTTTCACACACGGCCCGTTGCGGTCTGGCGGACTCCGCACGTGTTACAGTATTACGGAGAAGTCTCAAGTGTATCTAAATCTTTCCTTTCCCCGTTACATCAAGTGGTATTTAATTTGAGTACGCATATTTCTGGTAGCAGGTGCGCTCAAGACGCGAGGGAAATTATGCATACAATTCGTATGCGTCGGTATTGATTGGACAACATGATGTAACATTCTGTCATAACGGGTAACTCCCACGCAATTGGCTGCATTGTGATCTTAGGTGGCGATTTCCAAACACGCTACTGAATCATCATACACATATCATAGTGAGTCGGTTTTGCATAACGCCTTTTAAGAATCATTCTCTGCGTAAAAACCTACACGGACTCAGGGTCGACCACATTTCGAAATAGTCGACCGATCCCTGTGTTATTATTAAATAAATTAACAAATTTGAATATAAATTTTGTTATCGCCAATGAATATTTAAAAAAATATCATATTTTTTGAATGTTAATTTACTAAATATATAACATTTTTTATACCTAGCCATTACTAGAAATTTTAAGTAGATATCCTAAGTTAAGAAAATCCAACAGTACCCAACCTAGGATTTGAACCCAGGTACACTTGAACATCAGTCGCTCTTGTAACCACTCGACCAACGCCGAGGCATTCATTGTGCTTTGTACGGTTTGCAAGCTTATACTAGCATTTAATAATATTGTGCTAGTTCAAAAATTTAAAAGCGATTACGCATGTGTACAGACAGCAAACGTACTCATAAATAAATAATTTACGTGGAATTCTAAAGTCACGTGAAGGATTTTTAATTGTACTGAATATTGTACAGCCAGCAGCCAACAGGACCTCAAGGCTTTTAATAATGTACTAACAAACTTGACCTTAATGAGTTTACGATTAATATGAATTCACACAAATAATCTTGTCCGTGTCATCAGTAAAAACGTAATTCTAAATATCATAAAACCCCGGCTATGCTCAGTATTAACATAATATAAATATCACGCCACGAGATTGACCTCAACTTGAACTTAAACCCAGCAGTCCACACGACGTTAAACTATAATTCTTATACCAAACTAACTACCAGCAGTCTGCCTCCATTCATGCCGGGAGGCCAATGAGGGTGTTATGACCATAATCCCTATGCTGAGCATGCAGGTTAGGAATCGCAGAGTACAGCTGTTCGCGGCGTCTAAATTGCTGCCCGGCGGAACCCAGGGCGTGTAGCGATGCTTATGCCGTATACCGAACGCGTGAGGTTGTCTTGGGCCCCTAAGACGGAGTTCAAATATTCCTGCACCACTACCTCAACACGGATTCCTGAACACAAAAAGGAATGCTCATCGGAAAGAAAACACCAAACATACCTTACTTTTTGAATAAATTATATTTAACATTTCAATTGTTTACTAATTAATGTAATTAAGTAATTAATTATTTATTGTAATCTTACGTTGTTTACTATTTAGTCGATGACATAATGGGACGTAAAAGTAACTGGTGAAACATGGGAGTTTACTAGAAAAAAGAAACGTGGGATTGTACTAGCCTCCTCTGCCTACGTCTTCGCGAATTACAGGCGTGATTACGTTTCCACGTGTTTATGTTAAGGTTAGAGAATTGGAAAGAAAAAAGTCTTAGCCTTTAACACTTTATAGCATATAGCACAAATACATTTCATCTCGCACTGGACCATGTAGTTAAAACCTACCGAGTAATAATTGAACAAGCCACAGTTAAATCAAATACGGTTATACAACACATTAACAGAGTTTTAATAAAATTCGCGCGAAGTTATAGACTACATGTTAATTGATTTATCGAATTGTACGGTATTCACATTTTTGGATATGTATTTTGAATTATGAAAGCTGTAAATGTCAGGCATGTAAGGATAGAGATATTCGTGCACTCGGTGAACCCTGTCTATCCTGAAACAGACTGGCGTGATGAAATAATAATAGTATAATTAATATCGTATACGCAAATGAAGAGAATGTTAAATATATAAGAAGCATAGAAGGTCTGTAAAGATAAAGATAGTCGTAGACACAGCTAAATGCCCTGGCTGCTTATTGGCGGCGTAGGCGATGCGAGACGCTGTGTTCTGCGAAACCCAACCCGCATGCCCGGCGTGGGGATTATGGACAAAACTCCTCAGGGCAATCGGCAATTCGGCAATGGACTGCAACGGGGTGATGATGATGGATATTCGGCACTCGGTGCCGTTTAATATTTGTGTTATGGCCAAGAATGTTCTGTGACCGGTCGTAAAATCATCTACAGCTGTGTAGTCGCTACAACAGAGTGCATTTAATTTGCGAAAAGAGGACTAAATAAGTTGTCCCAAGATGTTAGTCACATTCTTCTTGACCAAGTCTATGGAACGCAGGTTTCCACGCGACGTTCCCTTTCGCTGGTACAGCAAGTCACGTTTAATCTTATAAAACATTATTTACTAAAGGGCTACGTGAAAGGATTTGAAGGAAGGAAGTATGCACCTACTACACGCTCTAACCATCCCCCAGAGTTGACTGGTAGAGAATGCCATTAGGCATTAAGTACGCCCTTTTAACCCTTAGGTTTAAGTGCTACAGAAATTTAAATAAATAAATTTGAACCTAAGTTCTCCAAAGTGAGACGCTAGATTCAAAACCTAACGCCACAGCTTACGTCTCTACATAAACCTCATATAAACGACATTAGAAAAAGAAAGGTGTCCATGACCTATCAGACCAAGTACTATACAATCTCTAATAAGCTCACCAATTTTACCACATGTGTCGATTATGACGCAATAAATACGCCATTACGTATCTCATACATTATATGTTTACCAACTGTACCAGCTAGCATTCTCATACATCACACATTCACAGTTCATCTGACGGAGGCACATACAGCATGGTTATTCTTTAGTAGATAAGGTTCGAAATTTATTGAATTACTTTGCCAGCATGAAATGCAACTAACATGCAACATTGTAAATTCTGACGTCTTGTACGTTTGTACGTAGGTAACGTACTATGGCCCCACCCCAAACACTCGCATACTAAATGTCAAATCTGACAACTTTGCACTCCGACCCTTGGGGTACTTAACTTCACTAATATTTCAATTCACTGACATTATTTTACGTTTAAAGCAGTAGCTTAAAATAATTTTGCGACGAGAGATAATGAAAAATGCCTATAACATTGAAATAGGCATTTAAAACATGGCGTACGATTGTATTGGTTAGTTTGTTCATGGTCAAGTGTCCCGTCTACCAGTGTATCAGCTTGTACAAGGAAACTAACAGTTACTGGGAACAAGCTTGAGATTAATTTCTATTTCCATTTCTGTTTCGTAGATGGCGTGATTGCCACTAGTTCTTACTTGACCCGCGTACTCATTTGTTGCACCTGTAACATAACCTATATGTAAATTTGCCACAGCTTCAGTACCCACAGCGATGTGCTCACTGACTGTGTTCTCAACCTTTTTGCGTTTGTCCGATCAGCTGACGAAACCGCTGACCTCTCGTCATCCGTCCGACCCGATTCCGAACGCCGGTTGCTATGAAACATAATTATATCGTTCGTACAATTGTTACAAAACCATTATTATTGTTTCCTGTATATTTACTATGTACGTATTTAAACGTATTGACTGAATTAAATATTTTATACGTCGATTGGCACAGCGGTATGTCTGACTGCCAAACTGGTGGTCGTGTGGTCGGATTACGAGCAAAACAAACGTTTGTGTGAGAAACAACAGTTTGTTGATGTTGATGAACGTTGATGTAAAAACATATAGCATCGATATTAAGACATATTTCGATGCATATTATGTGGTTTATGAGCCGTCTGGTAGTCATTGTCATAGATCTTATAATAAATATGCATTACTTCCCATGCCGTCCTGTTCGTCTGTTACTTGTGTCCAGAAATGCCTAGTTGAATTACCCATGACTCTCACTAACATGCGTCCTGATATGAACTGATATTAAATTGTGAAGGTAACCTATATCAAACTATAAATGTTCGATTTTTCAAAATTTCTCAGAGTCGCGTTAAACGCGCCGACCATCATTCGACACTAAATGACATCACCGGTTAAACAACATTGAAAAAACGTTAATCCATATGACAATATATACATAATCAAAGCATCCATTTAATTTTCAATAAATCTTATGTAGCCTCTATCAAACGTGTCAAATATTAGCATATATTTTACAATAAACGATTATTTTAGAATTAACGATAGTTTTTCACATGTCTAACGCTTTATATTAATATCCATATGCCATATGCCAGGGACCCCTCGCGGTGTCGCACACGTGAGACAGTTGTATTTCATAAAATGTCACTTATATCACCCCACGCTTGTTTTAAATAAAAACTATACTCTGGTTTTAGTTTCCACCTATGAACGAACGAACGTACAAGTTTTTATATATTTCTTACTTCAAGAAACACGAAAAATAGGTAATGCTAAACATACTTCATTATTTTACCCATGTGGAATAAATTACCAAAAGTTGTAATGTTTTTTTTACATCTAGCTGTAAGGCTATACAGCGATATCAAATTACTGTTAGAAAAATTAAGAACTTTTGTAGTTTTTTTAAATTGAATTTCTAATGAAGACTATATAAACTTATTTCATTGACGATTGAATTTGAATTTGACACCTCTACACATCCCTGCACACCACTACTACCTACCACCACCACCCTTTCTCTGTCATATTATCACTACCTTGTCAGCAAGGTACTGCTTGTTAAGGAATAACCCCAGGCTACGTTTAATAAATATACAACACCATCAGTCTTGCTAGTTAAGCAGTTGGGTATCCCTTGATAGCTGTGCATAATATATCATTTAATTTCGCATACAACTAAACATTTCAAACTTAATAGCCATCACAAGCCATTAAACCTAAATGAAAACTCATTTAAACACACGTAGATGGCCCTATTGACATATTAATGGACGATCAATTCTTATCAAATTTTTGCAATTGCATCAAACTAAGTATTGCATAATATACAATCTATCAAACTAGACAAGCAACGCGTCCTCAATATGTTTAGTTCCAGTAATAAATCATATTGATCAGTGTAATGTATGTATGTCTTAATGTGACTTTCTCATCAAATAGTCCGCATGAGTCTTTCCGACATATTTATTATGAATTTATTTGTAAGTACATGTGTATGTAGAAACAGCGTAATTTATTTTATTTATTAAGTACACACTCTTTTCGTATACGTGTCGTATGAACAACTCTAGTACCAAAACGAATACGTAAATATTTTTAAATTTCACCAAACATCTTTCATTTGTATACTGTACCTACACTCATTTGTACGTGACTAATTACTAGTAATATTCGCGTAATTATTATTTACATTTTTATAATTAACGAACAAATGTGCGAACCGTTTAAAACGAATTCCTCATTTAAAAGTGCATGTCAAAAATGTATTCTAAATTTAGAATTTCGTTTTTGTTAAGAACGACTTAGTGTCTATGATTTTATTTTTTAAATTTAGAACCTTATTCGTGTTAAAAACCATTAAGACAATTGCAGGAAATATCCAAATTTCAAAAATTTTATTTGAATTTGGAATTTCATTGACAATAAGAACGAATAAGATAGATTTCAACAAGATCTATAATTTTTTAAATGTTGTTTGATGTTAGAGGACGAATAGGACAACTTTATTAAATGTCTAAGGTATTTGCTGGTTTAGTTCGTGTTTCTGTTTTGACGGGCCACGAAGCGCTCGCGGGTCAGACGCAATTGAAAACGTTATTGAATAATGTTTTACGCGAAATAACTTGGGTGTTAGGATGTATCTCTAATGGAGTCATATCAAAAGTTCATGTTGGATAAAACACGAGTACGTTTATAACACATAAAATTTTTGTTATGAGAAAGTATTTGACTTCATTTTCGCTCCGCCATGGATTACCAACGGTTTGGCAGTGTTACAAATTATTATGCAGACGTTCTATAATTAAAACACATACGAAATAATTTGAAAATATGTTGCTGTTATTTACATTATTTAACACAATAGTACCTACTGTGATTTTCAGTGAGTTTCAGTGACCACAAACCATCACAGCTCCGAACTGTTATCTCCCACGAATGTTTCGCTAATTATTTCTTATACAGCTAGTATTTCTGCAGTTAACTTGCAGTACTTGTATCACCGATACATGTTCAGAGAGAAGACCCTTGTTTAATAATGGAACGATATATGAAGATGTTTTAAATAAGTATATTGTACTGAAGTCCATTAAGTCAAATCTTTACCACACGTATAAAGATGCGAGACATTGTATTAGTGATAAGGTCAGCCTTGTCTGGTAGATACGCAACTTGATACTAATATCCATAGCCTTTTAGAGAAGTACTACAGATCCGCATCGATTAATCATACCGCTGCCTTAAGCAAGTAACACACGATTTGAGCTGCATTCAGAGCCTATTTGATAAAATTTTATTTCGAGTCTCAACTGTGACTTTGCTCATAAAGAGAAGCGGACGCTCAGACAGAAGGAAATGCTTAAAGTGCAAAACTATTCGGGCTATCTCGAAAAGACATATTTAATCATAAATTGCTGCCATCATCATCATTATCATTGACTGCCTCGTTGGTCGTGTTGGTTGCAAGTGCGACTGCCGATCGGGAGGTTCTGGGTTCGATTCCCGGGTCG
>DWDU01004593.1:0-10633 GCA_018245575.1 Jemadia suekentonmiller | reverse complement strand
CGGTTGAAGGTGATCGTAGCGTATCGACGTGGTGCAGTGCCCCTTCCGAACCAGGTCAGGCTTATCCTATTTATTTATTATTAGCCTATGGAATACCGCTTCGTGGATTAGCGTACGGCTATATTATTTAGCTGCCGCGTCCACAGTGACATATGGCTTAAGTGACATATGGCTTATGGCGTATAGTGATATGGAATAAGACTTCCAAATATTAGGTATAGTACGGATTAAATTTATGAACTGCCATTGACTTGAATATTGATTCAGATCTAAATATTGATGTAAAATTGACTTGAATATTGATTCAGATCTAAATATTAATGTAAAATCACGATTTAGTTATACTGCTTTCAATATTTACTGGTCAGGAGAGAATTGTTCGAAATGAACCGCAATCTACTCGTATACTTACATTCAAATTTGTTTTTATTTGCGGGATATACGGCCTAAGTATCATTCCACTGAATATTATGAATAATTTAAAATGCCAAGTGTGCTCTCTGAATTCCCAAACTCTAAATTGCAAAAGTTTTCTAATAAAATTAAAAGAAAACGTTTATGGTATGTTTATTTCAGTTATTACTTTCGAATTATACAGCAAGTTAGGTGGATACGTGGGTTCATTCTGTAACATATTGTTACAGAATGAACATTATTTTTATCTTAATCTTAACCATATTAAGTAATAACATTATTTTTATCCTGGTATATCCAACGACCATTACTAAGTTAAGTAGCCAGGCCTTAGACATTGATATACCTTAAAAATGATTAATCTTAAGTTAGTAATCTTATTACATATGTATTAATCGCAGGCTTACGAGTGCCTAGGCACATGGAAAAAATAATACTTTTTCTCTCAATTGGTCTTATCGTCACGTCTGTAAAATGAAAAAACGTAATATCACGCCTGTAATGCCCGAAGAGATAGGCAGAGGAACGTAGAACACTGCCACGTTTGACCAGTTACGTTTACGTCCCTCTGTGGAATCGGCGGTCGGCCTATTGCCATGCATCGGACACATATCCAGACTCCGAGCCACTATTAGAAAATCTAAATTAGAAAAATTTAGTAGTGCCCGACCCGGTATTTGAACCCAGGACGTCCCGATCGGCAGACGCATTTGCAACTAACACAACCAACGAGGCAGTCTTGTAAAAGGTTATTATAAATATAAATAAGTTCAACCTTTCGATGATATGAAAATTGATGCAATGGACGCTTTCTGAAAATACACCTGAGAGTACATTACTTTAAAAGGTTGCATTAGCGTAGGGTCATTATACTTTGGGTACCGCTGAACATTTTACAAAATTACAAGATATACTTTCCATTCCTAATGTGCTTGCCAAAATTATCATTTGTTTATGTCAAAGTATGATAATTTAGGCAGTATTATACATATTTACTAATATTGAATGTCGCGCGTAACGTCGAAAGTTACACAATTTATAGTGTTTTCCTGTTACAAGCAATATGAAAAACTGAAATATTTGGTCGTATTTCAGTCTAATTTATGAAATAATTCTTATATTAATTGCTTAATATTTTATAAAAAATTTAATCGTTTTTAATATTTCTTCAAAATTATCAACATATTTTTCACTTTGTCACTTTCACGTGTCGGGTGGACTAAGCATACATTCCCCGATCCTTCGCTGGGATACAGGTTGTCGTAAGAACCGCCTAAATGGGTTTAATGCCCATAATCCAAACCCGGCTGGGCTTACGGGTTGGGGATCGCAGAGCACAGTCTCTCGCACCACCAACGGCCTACAGCCTACCTACGCCAAATATAACTGCGAAAAGAAGAAATATTTCTCGATAGTTTCCGATAATACCGGCATTATAATAACAATACTAAATATCGACCTGAGACCACGTTATGGTGAAAGGTTGCATTAGCGAGGCGTCGTTACACTTTGGGCATCACTGAACATTACCAGAAATTATGATTGTTTGCTACGTCGGAAAGCGTTTAATATATATACACATCTATTTTACAGGATTGCGTTATATGATACAAGTTAATTAGCTGTATAGGTGCTTTACAATAAATAAAGATAATTGATATACTGTTGCTATTTCACGTGCGATAACTTCCAAGTAGGAAGGAAGGTCTTATCTTGTTTGACAGGGCCCTGGCCTTGGCACTGGCCCATTAACCACGTGCGGTTAAATAGACTTTACACGCCTTACTCTGTACGCCTTACGCCTTCGAAACGTACATCATTTTATAAGTCAGAGATGCGTGCCGAGATTCGAATTCCAAACCCTCAGAATGGAAGGCTGAAATCTAAGCCACGCTGTCGTTTCCATTCAAATTACTGTGTCTCCTAACTAGTTTTAGAAGTCAGTAATATATTAAGTACCTAATAGTTATATGTATTACTTTATCAAACCGATAATGTAAAACAAATGACAATTTGTTTCAAACTCGCCATTGTTCTGTGGACAAACATGTTTTTTGCCATATTTCACCATTTGCCATATTACACGCAAAGTTTTATAACGAATTCTACACGCTCATGTTCACAAACAAAAAACAATGTTAGCGTTAGCGAGCGACACCTGTTCGAAATTCCGTACAGTTTTTAACGCAACATGTTTTGTATGGGAATAATGTACGTTAGTGTCATTGCTGCGACGCATACGACGTGATAAATGACGTCATTTATTCCGTTCCACCCCTTCACAATATACCCATATCTATCTCTTGACGTGTGTGCGATAGATACGGTATATGTTCATTTGAACTGGGCTTATAACGTATCGTGTGATCCTCTACGCCTTAACCGTTATAGCCTCGACTCTTTTAATTGTGTACAAGTGAGTGTTTATCAATGGATGACAGGTCGTAATTCTGTAAGTTTATATATGATCTCGGTCTGCATCTTAGGGTTTCTTATTAGTGGTTGGATTAAGATTCTGCTACGGAATACTGGTTTATTTTCAAACTACTATTAAACACCTTTATTAACGATTGTTTCATAATTCAAAAACATATTATAATTCTTTGCGAGTCACTCAATCTTTCTGAATAGTATGACAAGATAATGTGGCTCATCTATCAAGCTATTGAAATTCAATGTATTATGTATTACGAATACGTTAAAGCTCAAAGTTGAATGTACAATGTCGTTAGAGTAAGCGAAGTCGTTAGAGTAAGACAGGTAATATTGATCGAAACGCAACATCACGCCTGTAATCCGTGACGAGGTAGGCAGAGGAGTGTAGCATACTCCAGCTTCACCACTTACGTTTACGTCCCACGAAGTGAGCCTACGCGGATCACAAATTCAAACTCGGAGCAATTATTTGAAATTTCAAATAGAAAATTTAAGAAAAAATCCAACTCCTGATCATGGAATCGAGCGCTGGGCTTCTCGATAAGCAGCTCGCTTGCAGCTACTTGACCAGAGAGGTTGTGAAATTGACCGGTAACATATAAATTGGCAGAACAAGCATTATCATGAGCTTCCCTAGCGGAAGGATGGTTGTCTCAGAGATATCGGACTAACAGTTAAAATCTGCATATTTGACCTGCATAAAGTTTTGTATGGCATGACCATACTTTGTCTTCATGTAGACACATTTTAAATTTTACAAATCATGATTCAATTGTAGATAGCGCTAAATAGGATTCAATAGGACTAGAAACGTGAAACCTCAGTCTAACAGAGAGAATGAAAAGAAATCTTATTTGTCCATGGACTGTAATGAAATGATTAATATACATAGCACTTTTAAATATCATCTTAAAAGAATCTTCCATAGTATGAAACTGAGAATTTCTTCACAGATTGAATTAATATTCTACTGAGAGGCACTATCCCTGCACTGCTGCAATCCGAACACTAAAATAACATTTTAGTTTGAACTTTAATACGATATCAACGATTTGCTTTAGTTGAGAGACTTAAATACTATATTTCCGGAAAATTATAATGCATTATAAGAGATTTAAGATTTAAATATACAATAAAAGGTTTTGAATTATCATTTATTGTTTATACCATACGAGTTGGTTCAAAATTTATTATTTCCACATAACAATAGTTTATTCAGACCTTCCTTAATGTTTTCGTTGTCATGACAAAATATACAAGTACAAAAATTATAAGGACAGTAGGTAATTAAATATGTAGATTCTATTTTATAGTTCAATAAATTTATGTCCAGACTGTTGTACAAAACGAAAAATGTAATGTTTAAATTGCAGTTATTTCATTTTTATGACGTTAAAATAGAAATATTGCATAAGAAAATATTACTGAAAAGTATTCTTTTTACTCAAATTCAAACATTATTTTTGGGGTGTATGAAAGGAGTCTCCCCGAGCGGCGACGATGTCTAATTAAGTTTGAACATTCAGTGCCCGTCGCACCCTGGACATTGCGACTAATCCTTTCACCACGATGGCTGATCAGATCAGCTAGAAATAGAAAAGTATTATTGTTTCTTCATCATCTGCATGAGTTTAATTAACGGACCTTAAAATCTCTTTATCTTTATCAATGACTTGATTGATCCACAGGCTGAAAATCGATCTGGGAGACTGAGAAAACGCCAGGAAAAAATTTTTGGTGAATCATAATATAGTTAGAGTATAATTGTTAATGACATCGTTTAATATTCAATAAAGTTCGTGACTCGTGCGTAGTACAAAGATATTCACGTTATTAATATAACGTTCAAGCGCGAAACTGAATACATGAAAATTGCAATTAAACGCAGAATTGAGCCTTGGGGAGGCGTTACAATTTTGATCATGATTATACGCGTATACCGGCAACTCATTTTACATTCATAATGAGCGTAATACTGCCGTACCGAAAATACTTTCGCCAAATCAAAGAAAATTGTCGTAATCTTCGTACCGTTCTTTGTTCTTCGTGTTAATTAAATATCATGAATTTTTAAATTGAATCTATCGATTGTTGGATGTGACCAGCGAACTACGTTATTATCCTTATTTTATCGCAACGGTACATGTAACGTAACATCACGCCTATTATCCCCGAAGAGGTAGGCGGAGGACTGTAGTACACTCTCACGTTTGACCAGTTACGTTTACGTCCCACTATGGAATAGGTGGTGAGCCTATTGCCATGCACCGGGCACCAATCCAGACTCCGAAGCACTATTAGAAAATTGAACTTAGAAAAATTCTTATTCCACGACATGTTTGACATTAAGTAATAACTAAATGCGTTACCTGTTAATATTAACATGAACATGAAAGAATAAAAATATCATAAACAGTATATATCAATATGGTTGTCTTAATCGTTTTAACAAATTCAGGGAAGGGAAGAGACTAAACCTTGTCTCATCTAGACGAAGAACGAACCAATAGTCTCTGTGCTGAATGACCTAGAAGCGGCGACCCGTAACCGTTCATAGCGTTAAAATTAACAAGTTGATATGTTTATTCAATATTGATATTTTTGGTTAACTAATATTATTGATATTTTTATTTATTAGTTGAATTTATTGGTTGATGGTTATATTAGCCATCTCTATTGAGGAGCATGGGTGCCTTGTGCTGACTCACCTTTATTAACGTCGGTAGTTGTCGCTACTGCTCGGATATCATCGGTCGTCGATTTTGCTTTGCGATATCGGCTACGCGTCATCATTGGTTCGGTAATGTACTTGGTCCTTGTCACGCACTTGGTTACCATCTGCGCGGCACATGATGCCGGCTCCCTCTCACTCTGTCTTTCCTTGTCATCTTCGATATTGCTATTGCTCGTCGTCGCCATATTTTTTTGCCCGAGGTTTGAAGAAACTAGCAAATCTATTTTTGCTTCAAGTGCTTTAACCGTTTCAATTAACGAATTAATTTTCAGCTCCATGGGTAGCACCATGGTTTGGACGATATTTAGTACATCCTTAGAAGCCGTTTTTTTCATGTTATCAAAGATTCGTTAATTATTTTACGGAGCTTAAGCAAACACACTACACAGCACGGGCGACATGTGCGAGGGAATTATGAGAATGCATTTATTTATTATGTAATGTATTTCAGACTTCTGAGTCAGACACCAGTGCTTCTAGAGTGGCATTATTAAACAGCGAATAATACTTGCCATTTTTAAACAGAACTAAAAAAGTGGCTATCACAAGTAGGTAGCTACATAACGATTTATGCTACTTGCCGTCAGCTATTGGGTTTGGACCAGCTATATATTTTATGTAGTATTATTAACGTGATATTTACATTCCATTACGGTATTTTGTCTTTTGGAGATAAAATACAAGCTAAATTATTTTCGGAATATTTTAAAAGGCAACTAAAATGAGTTCAAGGCATCTAGAGCGGCATTTCTAACCGTATAGTCACCGATCCCGGTAGGCAATACGGTATACCAGTATACATACGTGGCTGTAATTTATCGTAAAGTCGAGAGGCATGGAATGAGGCGTTACGTTTCTACCTGGTATAAGGAAATATACTTTTTGATCTTAAAAATAATAAATATCTACCAAAACTCAAACTTGATTTTGGGATAAAATTTTATTGATAATATATTGTTTGTACCTACGTATTTTGTTTATAATATCTATATTCCTGTAAGTGCTGAAGCAAATTGGGTTAACTTTCGACATTATACACAATGATAAGTTTCCATTATGACACGTTTATTGTTGTAAGTATATAGCTAAAATCCAGCCAGACACTTAGAAGACAGCTTATAAAAAGTGACGATATTAAGATAATTACTTAACAGACATTTTAAATTAAGATGACACTAATTTCAAAAAATATTAAACAAAATACTTGCGATATTATTATATTACAATATACATGTATACATTAGTAATAAATTGGATCAAATATATTTTTTATATTTACAGGCAAAACCCGATATCTCGATTGGCTTGTAATATTTGGATTGTAATTCAGTTCCATTACAATCCAAATATTACATATATACAATAAGTGTGGGTTCATAAATTTTAAAATTTGAACTAGTGATACCTTCACGGTCGATGCATAGTGTGCATCATGTCATGGTACCTACATTAGGGATTGGTATCGGCCATGCGTATTCGTACAATTTCGTACTAGTCAAATTACTACGAAAACACACCCAGTATGACCAGCCAGCATTAATGTACCGCTATTTAGAAACAATATTTGTTCGGGCGTGATTTCATAACTGTTCGTTTGATACGATTTACTATTTTTCACGTTATATTATGGATAACATGGCGTCAAATATTAAGTCGGTGCTTTTGATTCGTGTATATATAAGTAGAAATATTGAATCATAAGAATTGCGTAGGAGATCACTCGCGAAGCAAAATTTACTACATTTTGAATATTAACTGAGAAAACGTTGGTTGATATTCCCATTTTCCTCGTCTGCAAAAGATCCAACATCCTTTGAACTTGTTCCTTGTACCTGTAATCTAAAATTAGGTAATAATTATAATAATTATTAATTTTTTATTACCTACTGTGAACGTGATGATTACTTTTGCTTGATTTGAAGGTTCGTTCCGTGCCTTCGTGTACCTTCGTAACTTTAGTCTAACACATATAGAGAAAAAGAGGGGAAAAAAACCAGAATAGAAATAACATGGAAAGTAGGAAAAGAAACTGAAAGATAGACAAGGATTCCACGTTTCACATAAGGATACATTAAATGTTATAAATAAATCGTTCATAATTGCCACTCAATAATATTTCTTATTTTATCATGAAATAGGGCGGAGGGAGAAGTTTATTGCCATACACTGAACACAAATCCAGAAAGCAATAAATTACAACAAATTCCAATTAGAAATTCTAAGTTACAAAAATATGTAATATAGGACCCGGAATCGCGAGCAGCATTCGAGCAACGAGGTAATCAAAATATGTAATAGTTACTTTGTATATTAAATTATGTCAATGTACCTACATTGTAACTTAATATATTCTAACTAGGTAAGCTTTAAATTTTGTGGCGTTTATTTTTATAGATGTCTGTCGAACTTACCTTCCTGCATGTACAACTTAATGTTAAGAACAATTGAAATAATCACTTTTCTTTCCAAGATGAAAAATGCGCTCATGCTCGTTAATAATATTGGACGGCTGTTTATTAATAGATATTGCAGTAATTCGCTTAATATTATATTGGAATTCTGTAGAAAAAAGTTAATCAATTTTAAAATTTATTCTACAATAATGATGGACAATATTAGGAAATTTAAATTTATATGTATAATACCTCTATAGATGGCGATAAAATCCTGCATATGATCAATAATGTTGTCACAAACCATGAATTGAAAGTAATTAAAATCTGAAAAAGAGATTTATTACTGTTATGACCGAACTTCTAAAGAGCTATTAATACCATTTCTATGTAGAGGTCTAAAAGACAGATTGACATCAATATCGGACTTAACTAAGTTTGGTGACAGAAACGTTACAGTAAATGAATATTTAGAATTAAACATTGTTCACATATATATCTATTTTCATTATATGTTTATATAGAATCTAGGTTTATATAAAAATCATTTTTCATTGAGGTAAGTTTTATTTAGGTATGAAATTAATTTTATTTATATTATTGTTTACCTGTTCATTGTAAATTTTGTTAAAAATATACATAGTATCAGCGATTTTGTCATACATTTGCATGAGTTCAAACCAGCAAATATTTTCCGGTGACCGGTTTTCTTGTGATCTTAGACATATCTTAAACAGAAAAAATTGAACAATATTTGAGTATTTTAAAATATGCAATATTTACGTGGGTTGATCAATATAGACCAACTGTTTCGTTTGTCGTGTTGGTTGCATGTGCGACTGCCGATCGGGACGTCCTGGGTTCAATTTCCGGGTCGGGAACTGCTAAATGTTTTTATATTAGATTTTTTTGTCGTAGCCCGGTGTATGGCAATAGGATCACCACCTATTCCATAATGGAACTTAAACGTAATTGGTGAAACGTGAGAGAGTTCTACATTCCTCTGCCTACCTTTTCGGGGATTACAGGCGTAATGTTACGTACTTTATAGGTATAAAAAATGAATACCTACGTTTTTCACCATTTTTAAAGTAGGTAATCTCTTTTTAAATCGATATCCAACGCTTTTTTAAACATCGAAAAATTAGATTTTTCAAATACTTGGGAATACCCATTGGCATTAAATTTTACCTATTTTTACGAGCTGATATTTTTACCTTAGAGCCAAGTGTTGGGTAACAAAAAGAAGTCACAAAAAGCCAGGTCGAGGAAGGACGGCAATGCGGCAGTAATCTGTAGCTCAATTCATGTAATTTGGTGAGAACAACCCCGGGTAAATGTAGTGACTATGGTCGTCGTATAACAGCCAAACTTTGATCTAAGCCAACTGAGATTGTCTTTATAAATTTCTTGTCGAATTGTTAGTTCATTACAACTTCGAGAATGTGTTCAGCGGCTTTAAGGAGCGCTGTGGTGGATACTTAGGACTACAGCTTGGCAGAATGAAACAGTGTTTTTAAATAATAATTGCTATATACTCTTACCTTCAAAAGCATATCACATTTTGATTGTCCCATAACTATTTGTTTCGCAGTAGGCAGATATTCTGATTTTTTTAACAATATAGCCTTAAAAATTATTACGTTGCAATACATATTTATGAGAAAGAAAGCGCAGATGGCACCCTGCAGCACTAACAAGAAATATATCAAATGTGATACTAAGTTGTGCACTGAGAATGTTCTCAACCAAAATGTCAGAGATAGTTCCACAATTGGAACACCTATTAAAATTATTGCTACAGACCGCCTGCACAAAAATATTTTCTTGGATACACTTATATGGTCATCGACATCGTTTAGTATTTTATACAGTTCCGTGTATTTAGGACTGTTTTTGTACGATGTGATGAAAATAAAGGTAATAACTTCGAATGTTTCCTGTATTCCCTGAACTCTGTGTAAAATTTGAAGCGGTACGTCTTTTATGGTGTCGTCCCAATTAGCAGGTTTTATGAAAACGATCATCATTATTATAAAAATAATAAATATTAAGGTGTATAATCTGTTGAACCATTTCACTTTAAAATTTTGATTCACGTCACCAACTGTATGAATTCCGAATATCGATGCAAAATACATCAATGGTCTTGCGGCAACATTTGCTGATCGTCTTGAAAATTTGGTTCTCGAGCGATTTGCGTCTCTCAAAATCACTGTAAATGCGTCTTGTTTCGATTCTCTATTCCGGTAACGCGGTAACTTGAAGTCGCTTGTGTATATAATTTTCGGGTATTCCGACCACATATTTCTCAGATTTTTTTATTTTAGTTCTGGACTAGGTATAAGGTTTTAAAATCAACCATAGGGTACATTCTAATTGTACTAAAACTTGTACACGTCTGTTTTGTTTAGAATCAACTGATTGAAAAGATTTTGAATCAGAGTTCGGACAAGAATGACAATATAATGTACAGTGAAAACATGAATTTTCCATTACGTCAATTGACTTGTAGCCGTCATTAGTTCAGGTTAATATAAATGTAATTTTCTTTACTTTTTTTTATGTAACTACCATAAATATGTTTATATTATATGGCGGCTTTCGATTTTTGTGTAAGGAAGCATTGTCAAGTATACGAATAGATATGTATTTA